>PNEQ01062378.1:0-29107 GCA_003012365.1 Medauroidea extradentata | reverse complement strand
CGAGCCGAAGAGCCGTAGTCAGATGAGCATAAGATCTTGTGACGTCATCACGGAGCACTTAATACGTAGGCAGGGAAACAAGGGCATGTCAGTTCATATGGGCCCACACCAAACTGGAGTCAGATAAGAATGACTCGTTAATCCAACCGTACTGCTGGTAGGCATCTCAAAAGAACTGAATGGAGCCAATCCCGGCTCACAGTGACAGCTAGAATTACATGCTTGTCTCACAGCTAGATGACAACCCCTCCCCCTCCCCCTCTTATAAATTCCCAAACCTCAGCGTGGGAAACAATTTGCAACATGGTTCTCGGATCTGTCAATATCCTCGCCCCCTTAGCAAAAAAATGCCCAGCAGACATCCAACGTTTAACCCTCCCCATCTCCTTGCCATTATCAGTTCACCTTCACACGTATACTAACGCCGCTAAAGATAATCTTTATTACCATGTGACTTGTAAATTGTAAGTAATGTATAAAGAACAGACACGTAATGTGAATTTTCCGCTCCTGGGATGCTGGGAGTGGCAACATTGTTTGTGGGAGTTAGCAGCCTTGTCGCTGCTACGATTTGGGTTGGTGCCCCTGTTCCAGCCAACAAAGACAGTCTAACAACCAACATGGTGGTGAGTGGTTGTGCTGGTGTATTGGCAGATTCCGTTTTTTTTTTTTTGTGTTCAACTGTAAATGTTACATCCTATATTTATTACAGTCCACTCGTTAATTATGTATCATTTTTTGGTCCTCTGGGCTGGATCGTGTGCCAAAATTTTAGTATTTGATTTTTCGTTGAAACGTGTAATGTGCATCTTTACCACGCAGTGTGAATTTATTGTTCGTTCGGCACGCTCGGTGCATTTTCGTTTATTTACACCAAGTGATATTTTGTTCGTTGCATGTGTGCCCTTTCATTTCTTTTGGGATTTTGGTTGATGCAAGCGTGCCATTTTTTGTTCCTTGTGCGTTGTGCGCATTTAGTTTCGGTGCACGCACAACGTAATTTTGAGTTGGTTTGGTTCCCACGCCCGTGTGAAGAAGGAAGTAATGTTCTTCGCAGAAACCGTCCCGTGCCCGTGCTGCTGCATTGAAGTGGTGTAATCAAATCTCAATTTGCCATCCAGTAGTTCGTGCATCTAGTCTTAAGGATTCAGTTGTGTTTGAGGTTATGTAAGTATTGGCACATATTTGTTTCTACCACTTTCCATTCTTGCTTTGTTGTGTTTGTGGTGGTTGTGTTGCAGTTTTTAGCCAACGTGTAGGGTCTTCCTAACGGTCCTCTAGTTCATAACCTTACTATGGCCAATGTTCAATCTCGTTCAGCGCTAGTGCGCACTCGCTTAAAAGAGTCTCGCATCAAACAAGCCTATGACCTAGCTCAGGATGTTCTTGCAGATGCTTCAAAGAAACCCTTGTTCTTGACCACTGTGAGACACCTGCCTAATTTATTTGATCACTTTGATGCAAATTATGTCACGGTCGAAGCAGCAGCTTTTTCCGATTTTGGTTTTGCTGAACATGTAACATGCGTGGTGGACTTTGAGAAGTATTTTGCAATAATGGCCAATGTAGATTCCCTAACCAGTAAATTTACAGAAAGTTCAGAGAATGTCAATTGTCCAACTAGTCGTTCTCGTGTTGCTCTCCCAAAGATCATGCTACCGAGTTTCGACTGCGATCCAAAACAGTGGACCAACTTCTCTAAATTTGTTTTCGACTTTGATAAACAACAACCATAACAATTCACCAGTGGAGCGTCTTGCTTATCTAAAGACATCTCTTCAGGGTGAGGCTCTGGCCTGGTCCAGACCCTGCCTATGTCAGAGTCAAACTTTGATGTGGCATGGAAGTTACTGACTTCTCGATACAAGAAAAAAAGGTTACATTTTGGGTATGCATGTCAATGCACTACTCCAGGCACCATTCGCTACCATTTATTGTCCCAAATCGCTGCGTCAGATGTTGTCTGTTATAACAGAGAATGTTGCTGCCCTTGATGTTCCAGTTGACCACTGGAATTTAATATTGCTACCTATTGTGTGCAAGTGCTTGGACACTGGTTTGCGGACTAAATGGGAGCTGACCCTCTGATGAGTTCCCTACACTTAATGATTTTTTCGCATTTCTTAGGAAGCACTGTACAGCTGCAGAGGCAGTAGGCTCTACAAAATCCAAAGGTTTCAATGGTTCTCTGTCCAAACCTAAATGGAAGGCTTCATCCAAGTGGATGCCTAACAGTGAGCAAACCTCAAAATGTTGGTTAAATTCTCAGTCTCTGTGATATGTGCAAGGGTCCACATGCACTACATAAGTGTACAGATTTTCTGGCACTTTCTCCATCAAACCTCTTTAAGGTCGTCAAGGAACGCCAGTTGTGCCTCAACTGTTTGTCTGACTCACATGTTGCCAAATGGTGTCCCTCCAAGTTGCCGTGTCTTCACTGTGGTGCTAGACATCATTCATTGTTGCACTTCAAAACCACTGTTGGTTCTCAGAAACCTGATAGATCCTCGAAACCCAGTTCACTTTCACATGTTGTTGAGCAAAACTCAATTCTCATGGCTGTGACACCTGCCACACGTTCAATGTCGACTGTTTTATTGTCTACAGCTCAGGTCCACATTTTGAATTCAACTGGAACTCGTGTTGGTGCCCGTGCCTTGTTGGATTCAGCAATTCAAGCCAGTTTTATAGCAAAAAACTGTATGCAAAGACTGGGACTTCCTCGCAAAAGAGCTGATTTGGTGGTTCATGGTTTGTCCAACACCACAGTTAATGTTGCCAAATCCTGTAATTCAATTGTCATTGTACCTCGTGATAAGAATCTGCATTTTGCTGTTGTCTTTGTATTGCCTAAGATTGCACACCAGTTGCCTACTGGATGTTTCTCATTTCAATTTGGCGGATCCAACATTTGATACACCATGGGGCCAGTTCTTGAAATGGTGCGAAATTATTCCATTGCGAATTTGTTCGGAATTTCGTAATGGATTCCATTTTGCTATTCTTGAGTGAAAATAACTTTGAAATGAAATTATTCCATGAGGAAAAATCTCACATGCTCTTGGGGTCGTGAGATGCGATTCCGCAACACCTTGAAGACGGCAGCCATGACACTTTTACTGTGTATTTCTATAACCTGACTCTTTCAACCAGACGAAATAAAGCAATAAAATACTGCAGAATGCCCGCGCGTATTTTTTAATTATGTTAATACTTTGCTTGTTCATTTTATAATACACGATCGCAACAAATAATAAATTTTACCATGAAAAGTGCATTTAACGTTACGTGTATGCATCGTACAGTATTATATGTATAAAGAGAGTAGAGGTAAGAGTGATACTATAGCGTAGTGGTAATGGCGCTAGGCTAAATGCTCTATGCCGAGTATTTTTGAAAATAGGTTCGAGGCGCTTCACTTTCCTATAGTTTTATTTATGTAGCAAATTCTTTACTCATTTGCAATTTTATCAACGAATTTAAATATTTTTTAATCATTGTAACGTAATTATTCAAAGTTCCATAGTATGTATACCTACTGTGATTTTACTAACCCAAATTTTGTATAGAAAATTCTGCTCAAGAAATAACCAATAAACCAACTCTTATCTCTCCTTTTGTGGTGACTTAAATTTCAGTACCTACGAGAAGTGTGCAATACAAAAACAACCTTACGTAGCAAATTTAAGCTTTGCAAACAGCCGTGCTCGTTAAAAAAAAAAAGGCACTGTCGTGTTCGTAAAATAGCTGCAAGATGACAGCAGTGTCCTGAATTTCTAATAAAATGACTTGCGATATAAATGTCTCTTGATAAAAGAGTGTAACTATTTGTACGCAATAATATTGCATTACAAAACCTGTTGCCAGTTAATTATATATATTTTTTCTTTATAATTCCGTTTATAAGCATGCGAATATTGCGCATGACCATAGAACAAACGATTTTTTCCTCCTGAGGGCGCGTTCAGTATGTCATACAAGTAGAGCGTTCTTTTCACTCGCAGATTTCTGCTGTGGGAGTGCAACCAGAAGTTCGAAACTGAGGAAGATCTCGTACTAAGATTCCGCACTTCGGAATTTCAACTCAAGAATACCATTCTGCCATAGTGAGATAAATTTTTGAAGTTTAGTAAGTGAAATTCCGCAGTTCGAAATAATCTCGTAACAACTCGAGAATCTATCCCCAGGACCCATTGATCTCCTTATCGGTGCTGAGTTGTTCCCGCAGCTGTTAACAGGATGCAAACTGGATGGTTCTCCGTCAGTGGTGGATTCTGTTTTCGGTTGGATTCTGATGGGGCGTGTCAAGCAACAGAGGTCTTCGTGTGTTGAGTCATTTTGCATCTCGCTCCTTACAATGCCATCTTTGCCGGAGACTATTATGTGGTTCTCAGAAATAGAAGAATACCCACCAACCACACACATGGCTGCTGAGGATGTTCAGTGTGAAAGACATTTCGTCGAGACTCACACTAGGAACAGTGAAGGTAGATACTCAGTCTCGTTGCCATTTCAGTCATCCACATCTACATTTGGTTGGACCAGACCTCAGGCCATCAGCCGTTTGCTTCGTGTTGAGACACAATTGAGAAAGGATCCCGAGTTGAAACAGTTGTACTCGGATTTCATGCAGGACTACTGTAGGCAGTGGGCATATGGAGAACTTCAGGAAGCACAAGTTGCAGCCACCTCCCCAGTCTACTATTTCCCTCACCACTGTGTGATAAAACCAGAGAGCTTCACTACCAAGCTCAGGGTGGTGTTTGATGCTTCTGCAAAGGGATCATTGGGTAAATCACTAATTGATACTGTGTTGACTGGTACTAAACTTCAAAGGGACATTGTGAGTTTGTTGTTGTCTTTCAGACTCCACGAAATTGTTATTGCTGTGGACATACAACATATGTATCGCCATATTCAAATTCTTCCGCAGCATTGGGATTTTCAGAGGATTGTTTAGCGTTTCTGTTAGAGGGACCCTACCAAGATTTTCGTTAAAGAACTGTGACTTATGGAATTGCCTCAGCACCTTTCCTCGCACTCTGCACACTGTAGCAGCTTGCAGATGACGAACAAGAAAGTTTTCCTGTAGCATCAGCAGTCCTAAAGTCTGATACTTATGTGAACGATATAGTCACTGGGTTGAACTCAGTCGAGTCTGCTCTCATACTTCAACGGGAATTGATCACACTGCTTGCTAAGGGGGGCTTCAAGTTAAGGAAGTTTGTGAGTAACCACCCAGCGCTGCTAGATTGGCTGCCTACTGAATATGCGGATGTCTCGCAGTATAGCTTCTTGGATGTTGGGGAAGATCAGATGGTGAAAGTTCTTGGATTGGTGTGGAATCCTGCTACAGACACCGTCTCCTACAGGGTCCAAAGTAGCTCAAGTGTTGCCATCAAACGAAACATTCTCTGTTGATCGGATTTTTGATCCTTTAGGTTGGCTTGCCCCGGTTGTTCTGTTTGTCAAGCATCTAATTCAAGCTCTGTGGTTAAAACAGTTGGACTGGGATGTTGTACCATCGCCAGAGATAGTCCAGCGATGGAGTCGGTTCAATGACTTGTTAAAGGAAAGAATGGCTGTTCGTACCATCTCCATGCATTTTGTGATAGTTCGGAGGTAGGGTATACTGCAGCAGTCTATTTACATGTATCTAGTCTTGACAATGAAGTCATCTCTTATTTACTTTCAGCTAAATCCAAGTTTACCCCAGTCAAAGTTTTGTCCTTGCCATGTTTAGAACTTTGCGGGGCCTTGTTATTGGCCCACCTTCTACATCATGTCATCATGGATCTCTATGTTGACCTTTCCTTTTCGGCAACATTTGCCTGGAACGATTCACAGCTGGTGTTGGCTTGGTTGAAGACATCTCGCCAATTAAAAATATTTGTTGCCAACCGTGTAAGTGAGATCCAGTCTCTCAGTCCTCCAGAAGGTTGGAAGCATGTTAGGTCAGAGGACAACCCAGCCGACTGTGCTTCTCGCGGCGTGTTGCCAACTTAACTCATTAGGTACCCCTTGTGGTGGACAGGTCCAGCCGGGTTAAAGGATCCTTGGAACTGTGGCCATCCAGTCAACCTATTAATGTGGCAGTTCATCAAGCCGTACATGAGGAACAAAGGCTACATACGTTGGTTGTTGTCGAGCCTGACAAATTAGCCATGCTTATGGCTCACTTCAGTCGCCTAACCAAGCTTCTTCGGGTGATTGCTTATGTGTGTTGCTTCAGTCGCAATACTCGGGTTGATGTGTCAGATCATTTAAAGGGAGATTTAAGCCCAGCAGAACTCGATAAGTCATTGCAGTTGTTTCTTCGTCACGTTCAGGAAGTCCCGTTCAAGGAGGATCTGTCTGCTCTACAGAAGGGTCAAGGCACATTGCAGCAGCTTCAAAAGTATTGCTCCCTTCTTTGATAAAACAGGGTTGATTAGAGTTGGTGGTAGGCTTCATCAACCCAACCTTCCATTTCATCACAAACACCCAGTGTTGCTCCCTAAAACACACTGGTTCACTAGTTTGGTCATTTGGCACCACCACGAGCAGAGTTATGATCCTGGGCTGCAGGCGTTACAGGGTATACTGCGTGAGAAATATTGGATTTTGGCAGATGTGCTATCTCACACTGCTTGTGTCGTTGTGTACAGTGTTTCCGGGCCAAGCCTTCACCTTGTCAGCCAGTGATGGGCTCACTACCTGCTGTAAGAGTCCTGGAAGCCAAGCCTTTCTTGAAAGTAGGGGTTGACTATGTAGGCCCTTTCACGATAGTCAAGTTGTCTGCACAAGGCTCCATGACAAAGGGCATACTTGTGTTTGTTTGTTTGCTGTGCTACAAAAGCACGTCGTTTGGAGTTGGCTTCAGATCTGTCTACAGCCGCTTTTCTAGTTGCATATAAATGCTTTGTGGGTCGTAGAGTTTGAGCATACGACATCTATAGTGACTGTGGGACCAATTTTGTCAGAGCTTATAATCAATTCAAGGAACTGCGAAGACTTCTGTCTTCCGCTGCTCATCAAACTATTGTCACATATACATTCTCTTCTCTGGGCATCACATGGCACTTTATCACACCTGCTTCAACCCATTTTGGTGGCCTTTGGGAGGCAGGCATAAAGTCTGTTAAGATCCATCTGCACAAGATCATTGGGGATCAGATCTTAACTTTTGAGGAGTTTTTTTTACAGTCCTGGTTCAAGTGGAGGCTGTTTTGAATTCTAGACTCTTGTGGCCGTTGAGCTCTGATCCAACCATGAGTGCCTTAACACCTGGGCACTTTTTAACTCTTGAACCCCTGGTTGCTGTTCCTGAACGAGACCTGCGAGACGTGCATTTGAACAGACTCCTGTGTTTGCAACTTGTGCAGCAAATTCATCAGAGTTTTTGGCAGCATTGGAGTAGGGACTACTTGCACACCATGCAGCAGCGCCCAAAATGGCATGGGACGAGAAAAGGCCTCGCCCCCAACCAACTGGTTCGTATACGAGATGATCGACTGGCTCCGCTGCAATGGCAACTTGGCCGCATAGTAGAACCCCACCCAGGCAAGGATGGAATCTCCCGTGTGGCCACAGTGTGCTGTGGTGCAGGATTGTTGAAGCATCCTGCAGTGAAACTATGCCCACTGCCATGCGAGGAGTAGAAATAATTATTTCAAGGTGGTGGGGATGTTACGGACTTGTAAATTGTATATAATGTATAAAGAACAGACACGTCATTTGAATTTCCCGCTCCTGGGATGCTGGGAGTGGCAACATTGTTTGGGGGAGTTGGCAGCCTTGTCAATGCTAGGATTTGGGTTGGCATCCCTGTTCCAGCCAACAGACAGTCTAACAACCAACATGGCGGTGAGTGGTCGTGCTGGTGTATTTTCGCATTAGTTTTTTTTATCCAACTGTAAATGTTACATCCTAAATTTATTACAGTTCACTCATTAATTATGTAACAATGTGCACAACAGGATTTTTCATACCCTGCCTCTCCCCACACCCAACCATTAATAATGACATATAATCACATGTCTTGTATGTTATTTTTTGAGTTTTGTTTTTAGTAGTTTATTCAATTTTCCTAGTGAAGTGAGAAACTTAATTGTGTTGCAATCTCCTCCAGGCTGTAGAATTTCTGGCACCGATGTTGTGGTCAATTCATCGGCTTCATAGAATTTATCAGTGGTGCAGGTGATTGACGCACACTTACCTTTGTTTACTTAGAATATTGTGCCGTGGCAGGTGTGTTCGTATGTGTGACTGTCTGCCCAGCAAAGTGAAGGCACGACAAAAAATAGAGGGGGGCGCGTTATCAGCACTACACATCAGCAGCTGCGCGCATGTTTGGAATGTAAACATGATTGGGCAGCTGGTAAAAACGACATAAATGACTAAGTTTGGACTCTCTGATGGTGCCATTTTTGCATTAAATCGACTCTTGCCTGCCACATACACAATATCTAGGCGTGCCACCATTAAAAGGGCACAAGTACCCAACACAGTACAGCATAGAGGACGCAATTGTGAGCAGGCATCCCTGCTTGGCGTTTTATTTTTTTTTTTGCGACATGGATTAGCCTTACCAATCGTTTGTAGGTGTGATTTTAGTCAGAAGACGTCTGTCTATTGATATAAATTAAACTTAAATTGTTATTTTACTTTTTTTTTGTGAAACGATACGGATGTAAGAGACTAAGTGTTTGCGAGACGACATTCTGTGCTCTGTGTGTTTTTTTCTCCTGGACATAGGTCGGCCATATTTATTTTTTAGGGATACCCTTTTAATCGAAAGACTTCTGTCTTGTGATATATATTTACAATTTAATGATTACTTGTCTTACTTTCACGCAAAACAGTATGAAAACAGGGACCCCATAGGATATGCTTTGCAGAAAATATGCATTTTTATAGTTTGGTTGAGGGGCGGGGGGCAAAATTGTCCACAATCGATTTTACGAAGGTAGCAATTTTATTGTCATAAATGGAACCATCAGTATTTGTAAAATTGAGGTTCTGGTGTATATGTAAATGTACAAAGGCATGAATAGGGAATGTCCTATTCAAAATTATTACAACCATGAAGACACAGTAAAAACACTTATATATTATTTTATGATATTTGCATAGCAACTCATATGTTAAAGATTTGTTGTTGGTTGTTTCAAAAATATTTGCATTTATTAGATTAATGTCACTAATAATGGGAGGCGTTGTGTACTGACACATGTTATGTTTCACTGAAAATTAGAAATGTATTGATATTGAAACTGGTAGCACTAAAATCACCTGTAATTTTCATAATAAGAGAGCTCTTGGAAAGTTGTTAGATTGCAAGGTAGAATATATATAATTGCATGCACAAGTGAGCAATTGGAGAAATTATAACAATTCACTTTATTTGTGGTGCACTTCTTTATGTCCTAGATTTGGGTTCAGAAGGAGTTTTGAATTGTTTGCCTTTTGGAACTAACTCGTATCAGAATCTGTTGGTTGTGATGATGGTTTGTGGTTGTCTGGCTGTGTACTTTTGTGGCATGGAGCACAACTAGAGGGGTGTTATCCTCAAGAGGTGCTTTCCAGTGGTGCGTGGTGTAGATCATATATACAACCCCTGATGCTAGCATACATTCTGAGACTTAGATTTTGACTTGGGAGGTTAAGAGAGAGAGAGAGAGTGTGTGTGTGTGTGTGTGTGTGTGTGTGTGTGAAGGTGTAAGAGTAAGTGTGTGAGTGAGTGTGTGTGTGCGCATGCATGCATATGTGTTTGTATGTATGTATGTATGTGTTTTTTTTTTGTGTGTTAAGATATGAGTGCATGGATGCGTATAAATAATTTTATTGTTACTTTATTATGCTATTGTTTTGATGTCTTTGGAATAAAATTATATTCCAGAAGGTTATATATTACTGCTTATTGACACCATAATTCAAGTTTAAACAGAGTTGTTTAACTGCCAGCAGTTTTACTACTATTTTTCATGTGGAAAATCATCTATTATTTTATTATTGAATTATGTTACTACCAAGTGAAGATGTTTTTGAAACTACCCATTATTTGGATACAGTTTGTTTTGTCATGCAATTCTTTGATCATGTAATTGTATTAGTTATTTATCTTTGATCAAAATTTTGACACCATAATTCAAGTTTAAACAGAGTTGTTTAAGTGCCAGCAGTTTTACTACTATTTTTCATGTGGAAAATCATCTATTATTTTATTATTGAATTATGTCACTACCAAGTGAAGATGTTTTTGAAACTACCCATTATTTGGATACAGTTTGTTTTGTCATGCAATTCTTTGATCATGTAATTGTATTAGTTATTTATCTCTGATCAAAATTTTAATGTTAATACAATATGCTACTTCGTTTCTGTGAAGGCATCTTCACGACCTTTAAACTCGATATAGGTGATGAATATACATTTATTTATTTAGATTGTTACAATTTATTTATTTTTTTGTGTACTGATAATGTTCACATTATACATGGCAGTACCGATAAAAAACTTTGTCATAACACATAACAAATAAACCGTTACCAAGCAAATAACAAAAGTTGCACAAAAAAATATATCTATATATTTAATATACATATACATATATACGTGTTTGTATATATATATATATATGTTGTACATGTGTAGGTTTTGTGTTCATATAAGATAAACTAAAATGACTTGGTATTTAAATAAGTTTGTATATATGTACAATATATTATCATAATTTTGTATTTCTGGTGTTCATACATGTGTTAGGGAGAGATACCAACCTTGTGTCATATCTGTCAGTTGTGTGCATTAATTAAAAAGCAGATGGAGAATGTTGTATAAAATTAAGTTCACTGCAACATGAAAATGAGAAAATTATCAAAATTACTACATAATGCAAAGTTATATGATTTACCCTGGAAACAGGGAAATTTAAACAAGTATGGTAAGCTATATGTGCTACACAGTGAACAATTCTTCAGTTTTCAGAAACACATTGCATGAAATGAACCATGTATTCACAATCACAAAGTTTTTGTCCAGCTACAAGCATATATTTGTGCTATTTTTGAATCGGAGAACATTGCTTTGAACAAAGAGGTTTAGCGTGATGTATTGCAGATAGAGGAATGTTATGCTTGATTAAAAACCCTGTTAAATTTCATTCTGCTTTATTAACACACTGGTCAGCTATCAGAACGAAATACAAAGTGAGATATTTACACTGACCTTTGATAAAGCCCATACTTTTCATGTTTCTTAGACTGAACATGCCTTCAACAATCATCCTACCCTTCATGTTTCACAGAAAAATCTCAATTTCAAGTAATGCAAGTACATGATGTAAAAACACTTGTGCGCATAGAAATTCATTGTAACTTCTGTGCTCACTTGCTTTTTTGTAACATTTGCTATTATCTAGTCTACTTCTGCTTGCACCTTTCACGAGTTATAAGCACATGTCCCCTTCATTATGTAGATCACATCACCGAAATCAGACGCCCTTGTTGGTTCATCTCTAGAGTATTGTCTAAGGGCAGTATCTATAAACGGCTTTTGATTGTTATCCAATCACCGAAAGGCTGTTCTGGCCAAAACATACTCTATAAACCTCTTTCGTTGGTTGGTTGACTGACTGGAAGTGAAGAGTCATTCACTTTCATGTGAATGTGGTCAGACGGTGATTCAAAAGCCTGTTCAGCTGTTTTCATTGTGTCTTTATAACAATGGCAGCAGATCTTCTCTGGAATAACCTATCAAGAGCTACTTGTTACGAAAGAATATGCAACATTTCTAAAAGATATTCTTGATTGGAATGAGTTTTATGTATTTGAAAGTTTTCAATAAACAGAAGCTACTGTTACGTACACTAGATCTGTTTAAAGTGTATGCAATTTTACATGGAGGTTTTGCTACGAGGTGAGACTTTTCACAAACCAAAATTGTTACTGCATGTGTATATGTTTGCAATATTTATACCTTTGTTTTGGAAATAAGGGAGAATTTTGCGTAGAAATGAAAACAGCATTGTGCGAAAATGATGGTAAACATGTATTGACAAAAACATTTTCTGTATGTACACATTTTATGTGACATATTTATGATCTTAATGTATTCGTTAGTTTCTTGTGATAATTGTGTCAGCTGTAAAAATAAAAGATTTAATTTAAATATGTTCTCTTACTTTCATCAAGTGACTCGTGTGACAAGTTATTCCATAGTTGGTTTTATATTTTCAGTTTTATGTATTTTTTTATTGAATAATACAGACATTGGTTTTAAGTATTTGTAAAATCTGTACTGTTCTCCATGCAAACACAATATTATGCTCACTGAAAAAAATCTCTCACAAATACTACTTTAAACGTATTTAACGTTCACAAAAATATTGCTTTTACGTACCCAACCTAAATCTAAAAACAATAACATCATCTCAGATATGCACACCAAATACGAAATGTCAGAAAAGACTATCCAATAGAAGAAAAGTGGTGCTATGTTGCCATATTTACACTTCAAGTGGACGTGGAAGCGCTTTCAGCTGGCAAGCTCCCGAAATTCGTTTATAAGATGCAAGTAGTTGGTAAGCTGCTAGGTGAATGTCTGCTAACAACGCTTTCGATAGCCGTTTGTAGATACGGTCCTAAGACAGATGTCTCACACAACTGTTTTATCTATGGTATAACCATTGTGCATGTCTTACAAACATGGGTCAAAACCAAATTGATTTAAATATTTGACTTGTTGCGTCAGCAAGATGGGGGAAAGTGGTGGTGACATGTCAGTTTCAACTATAAAAAACTGTGTTAGTTATGACATTACATTTCATAAGTGGATTAAAAATGTACATAATGGCATTCTTTGCATTATATGCAATAAGTAAGGTCATTGTAAGTGTGCCGACGTATCAGAAGTCGATCCGCCAGATGAGAACATAGAGTATAAATGTCCATTGTGCATCCAGAACACGATACCAAATGAAGTAAAAATGTCAACATTTTCATGTTTTGAAAATATGGTATTTCTAAATGAGGCAATTGAAGTATTGAGTGAGGAAATAAAAGTGCTTGAGAAGAAAATCAACATAGTAAAAAGTGACTACCTAGTTATTTTATAAACCGTAAAAAAAGTGTATATACAGTAATAGTTTACACTAAGGATCAAACAACGAACTTGAGCGTCTAGTCATAAGAACCAAATTAAAATTTATGCTGATCGCTTTGGTCATGGCTTATTCTAACTAATTCAACCAAAGAATATTTTGTCAATAATTAGTGGTGCAAATGATGTTTCCTGTTTCCTCTAATAATGATTAATACTTATTTGTGTTGAATTTTCCACATCGCCATGTTTTAAGGAGGGGGTCAGTGGTCAATGAAAGGTTAATAAAGCAAATCAAACATATAAAAATATTTTGTAATATGTATAAGAATGTGAATATTATAAATAGTAGCATATGTGATGGGTTGTTCCATACAAAATATGGTAATTTTAATCTAAAAGGACAAGGAGAAATGTGTAAAGGTGTAAGTACAGTACAGCTAACACAAATAGGTTAAGACATAAGTTTATGCCCAAAATAGTTAATCAGAAGATTAAAGGTATTCTTAGCAGTGAAATGGCAAATGAGGCCAAGCTTGGTTACAGTTTACCAAATCTCTAATGCTATTTTAAATTTCAAAGACTTGACAAATGTTAGTTGCACTAATGTTGAGTATATAGATAAAACTAATGGAAGATTTAATATCAACTCATATTCTACTGACAAAATTTCCTTTTAAATTGGATATCTAACTGTAGAAGATCTGGTATAACACCATGCAATGTTGAATTACTTTTGCAATGATAATACAGTAAAACCCAGGTAAACCGAATTTGGGCTAACCGAAACCCGGGTTATCTGAAATGCCTTTGTAATCGAAAATCCACAAAAACACTGGAAATAATAACAAAATGGTGGGAACACAGTTGGCTATGGCTAGCTGAGGTGTGAATGCCTTCCTTAAGATGTTTTCCAATCTAAATATGGCTACACTGTCACCCTTTTCTCCCTGTCACGTGACCTGGATGCCTGTAATGCCCATAATATCTAGCTGTCAACAGTCAAGTGCATTACTGTGAATAAACATGTTAATGGATTAACTGAAAAAATTATCCGAAATGGCTTCCCCCTCTTTAGTTTGGTTAACCGAGGTTTTACTGTGTGTTCAATTTTTTTTTGTGCAAGTGAGCACTGGTGTAAGACAAATGAGAGTGGCTATATTTAGTTCGATAATTTTAGTCTTATAAACAGTTTTAGTAGACCACTTAAATGTAGTCATAGCTATAAGTGACAACTTCCTTCATAAATCCAAGAATTTAATATACATTTTATTTGTATTTAACTTAATTTGAAGTGACTTGTGTAGTAATTGCAGATGTAAAAAATTGTTGTTATTGCATTGTGTAGATCACCCAATAGGAATTCAGGTGTCTTTAGATAAACTGGAGCAATTTTTTAACTTCTTTCGCAGGCCTGTATTGTCTAAGTTTGGTATAGTAATTAGAGATGATGTAAATTCAAGTTTTGATGTAAATGAAGTAAAACGTATTGCAACTTAATTAAAGAATGTATTTAGGCAGTTTAGTTATGTTTATATGAACTGTGACCCAATAAGAATGATGGCATATATTTACAATATTTTTACAAATTAGTATAACTCTTATTATCTAGTGACACAGAAATGTTCCTATGTTCAGATCATGATGCAGTATGGTTGAATACAAAAAAAATTGCAATTCGTAAGTGATACGGCCAATGCACCTAGAAGGGTAGAAAAAATATTTTTTAAATTGTGCTACAATTCAGAATTTTTTTTTTTTTTTTTAGCTGGTTTAATTCATTGATATGACCCCAAATATTGAAATTCAGCATCTGCTTATTTGGTGTTTCAAAGATTTTTTACAATAGTTTAAAATATTTTTGACAAATGTGTTAGTGTTAGAACTATTTAATAGGTGATAACAAATCACACACTTAGTGAAGGGCACGCAAATACAGGATGTTTGAAAAAAAATGATAAATGAACTACTGACACATCCATATACTATATGTATCAAGAATATATAAACAATAGCATACTATACCCAATCTTGGATGCTGTGCTTAGGCATGTCAAAAATGTGTACTAAACATTGGCACAGGGGGGGGAAGGATTAACGAGTTGACGCCCGGGTTGGGCACTATATTGAACAGAAGCACACAGGATGTCAGTTGTACCAAGCCACAACTTATTAGTAACCCAAATCATAAAAAGGTCGCAAGACGTCAAACAACAACATAGTATAATAGATACGTAACAGTGAGTCTTGGCTCGGGCAATAATTTGTCAAATAACTGACAGGAACAGGCTACCTTTCTCAGCATGTCGTCGCCCCCTCAAAAAGGAAACAAAATGAGAAATCTTGCAACTTACTGGGCTAACAGACTAGTTGAAAAACCTTAAGCAACTCTAGAAAAGAAAAGCATAAACTCACCATATAGCAGTACTGAAGTCGACTGGGTGCTGAGAGAGAAGAGTATGTCCACAGTGGTAGGGGGCCAGAAGCGAAGTGACCAGCCAGGTGAGCAGAAGGAGAAGGGAGCAGGATAGAAGGGAGGGAGACCCGAACAGCTCCGACTAGACCCGAGTAGGGCCGAAGGTCCCAAGGAACAGGCGCACCAGGCTTCGGACACACAGTCAAAGAGTTCCATTCAGCGCGACACACATGTACTCACAGGTCCCACATGAAACAAGCTTACACAGCCATGGCTCAGCCCAGAGTCCACTAAAATTTCAAAACTGTTGCCCCCAGCACAAAATCACTCTGGTAACTTTGTAACAAAACCCGGAATTATGTTTATACGTGTTGACTATTGGTAGATATGTCAGTTTCAGTTACCATTTTTTTGAAACATCCTGTTTTAACAAGTTTTTTTATATAGTTAATGTATTTTCTGTGGTTATCGTAAACCACTATTTTCAAACTTTAGTGTTTAGAAATTGGCATTGAACCAATTTGATCAACACATGTGCGGCAAAGTCTCTCTTTGATTTTAAGATGTTATTTTATTTGTTACTTTACGTATCTCATGTCAATAAATTGACTTTTCTTTGACTATCACAGATATTGGTTTGGTAGGTGAGCTTCTCCCAGCAATAAATATGCCATTTTTGTTTGTATTTTTAAGGTTATCTTGTTACAAAAGTTGAAATACATTTTCAAATTAATGTAAATAAAATACCTTGGCTCTCCTTTATTTCCTATTATTAATGATGCCCATAGATAAGTATTTACTTTGAGCCAAAACATTAAAACATTAAAAAATAATTCAAAGTGAGCAACAGTTGACAACTTTGTGAAGCCATATTGCAAGTTGTGATGATGAGTGTGTCTGCAAAATGAACAGTAGAGTATCAGAAATTTTTGAAGGCCTTATGACACAAGTCCTGGACTCAAGGGGATCTTGTAGGGTGCACATCGAGAATTTGGACAGCAACGTTTTGATATTGCACCATAGACGTACTTTTTTAAGGCACAAAGCAAGTTAAAGTCCCTTAGCACGTGAATTCAGACATAGCCATGGCGAACATATGAATTGCTTACGCATCAGAACAAATACACTACGCCACCATTACTAAAATGGACTAATAAAATCTGTCAGAATACATTAAAAAAAATAATAAAAAGGCATTGCTTGTGCCTGTTTGAGTGCACTATGCTGCTATCTATGATTTTCTTTCTGAACCTTTTTTGAATTGCACATGTGTTCAATGGCGTAATATAACGTGATGTTGAAAAATTAACATAGTAATTATGAAAACTGAAAATTCTTAATATTAGTAGATTTCTGCGTACGTTTCATATGATCATAATTTTGCTAAAAAAAAACTTGTAACTCAAATGTATAGTAATTAGTTAGTATCTCTGGTTAGGTATAATTCAGGTTCCACTAAAACCTATATACCAAAAAATACTGAGCCTTACATTTTGTATTTGGTATATGCAAAATGAGTTGTGTTTCTGGTTTCGTTTAATTCTGAGACATAAATTAGTTTACATGGGGTGGGGAGCAACATACTGCAGCACACACATACTTGATGTTTCCACCCTCCCTTACTGTGGCTGGTCCATGCAAACACATTGAGGCCTGACCTTCCCTCTCATCCTGCAGGAGATTGAGGCTCAGATGTCCCCACTCTCCAAAACTCTTTGATCCATATAAATACTATTATCCTTGTTGAGAAACAGGGATGCCTTTCCGACTAATTCACAAAAATTAATAAATGTCCTTATATTTCTTTTTTCATTTATGCTAATTACAGTTCACATTTTTCAGCTGGTACTTTAAAGCTCCAAGAGTTTTTTAAAAGGCGAGATCTTAAGGCTAAACATATAGCTGATAAGATGTCCTTAGCAAAATTAGGCAGTATAACAAGTTCTTACGAGGCGGTCCTACGTCTGTGCTACGTGCAGCTGAATTCTCAAACTTTACAATTTACATGGTACAGCATAGCCAACATACGCATTATGCAACCAATAGTTTTATTGGTAGAACTAACCAAATAGGTGACAGTAATAATTAATAAACTAATGTTAAACAACACACCACCACTTTTCTATACAGGCACCATGTCCATATTTTTTTCCCCAGGAATTTAAGTGGTGCAAAAATACTATTCAAAGTTAGTAATGAAGCCAGACTTAAATTTAGTGAGTTGAAAACACATTATGACTAATGCATCTCAAAACATTATTTTTAGTGATTGCAAGCTTTTTTGGCCACTGTCAAATTGATGTTCTCTGATGTTTTTGGCTTTTGTGACTAACCGCTGCACTGTTGTGCAAATTCAAAGGCATTTATTTGCTCATTGCAGCAGGCATTTTTAGGGATGTAGTAATGGTTGAATATATAGACTGCTAGATTGTCTTACCAGTAGTAGCACTATGCAACCAAATAATTTATTATCTAGGCATCTACTGTGTCATAACTTATAAATTAAGGTGCAAAGTAATTTCTCAAGTTATATCCATCTTTCATATTATGATTGGGGAATTTCAATGCTTCCATTGATTTTATTACTATCACTTTTCTGTAATTTCTGAAATTGACTATAGTTGCAAGTTTTCAAAGTTTATTTTGTCTGGTAATGTAAGCATGTTCTGCTGGGGCTGTGGTGGGGGTTCTCATGCTTTGAAGGCTCAGATGTATTTCTGGAGTCTTGTTGTGACTCTTCTGTTTTTTATTTTACCTATGAAATGTGGTACGCTGTCGTTGCCCTCAAGTTACTTGACTAGAGTTCGTTCTTTCACTATGGCAGAACTGTATATTTTTTTCTGAAAATTTCTTATATTGTATTATTATATTATATATTTTATTATATTTATGTTACTTAAATATTCTACATAAGAATTTGATTACTCCGTGGATTTGACACCATACATTCCTTAGTCTTTAATACACAGACCAGGCATGCAGACATGTAATATTTTCCCATATCACCCAACCCCACCGTATTCATGCTCGGGAGACCTGCAACCATTGCTGTCCCATAATTGAACCGCAATTGTTTACATTTATATACTGGAACATTTTAACACTTCGATAATTCTTCCTTCGAAGATTGCTGCCTTATTGGAGCAAGACTATGGTCCATCTGGCATAATTACTTAGCGAGTTGTGTCTTGCCTTACAACAACAAAAAATTGTAGAATGTTGAAAAAATTAGCAAAGGGGAAACAAACATTTACACTCAGAAACCTTGCAGCAAAAAAATTTATAAACCAGAAGTGTGTTGCATTAAAAATAATGTGTGAGGTTTGTTTAAAAATGATGTTTTTTTAGCTTTCAGACAAAGCCCTTTTCCACAGTTCGTGAAATATTGTAACCTGTCTCACGAGCACTAGCTTCCCATTGATTCCATTGATGAACGCACAAAGCAAATTAAAGGTAACTTTATCAGCTAAATTGCATCTCGTGTCTTATTGGTGTGCACGTCTGTATACCAGTAAAAAATTTTACTTAAGTTTTTCTCTTGAACATATTCTATTATTTTTTAAGGTTAGTGCAGATTTCAGTTTCCAAAATTATGTTTGTGTTAATTATTTCAATTACTTTTTTCTTTTATTGGTGCATATGTCTTACCTGTTTTTTATCACATGAACTGGTTAGTGCTGGGTCAAACTCAAATTTCTAGAACGAACCGAACTCGAACTTTAATGTAGCAATAGCTCCCTCAAATCCGAACTTGAACTGAACCTTTAACATGGTCCTCGATCCGATCTTGAACCGAACCTTCCTGTTATTCACCGAACTCAAACTAAACGGTTACCTAATTTATTATATTGCAATAAAGAAAAATATTTGACCCTTGACATTTGTTAAAAAGAGACGAAAGACATTCTTTGTTCATCAATATATAATATACAAATATCAAAACACCAACCTGTTTGGTACGCTGTCCATTTATTTATTTCTAAATATTAGAAAGTTAACTTACACACAATATACAACTTGATTTTCAGTACTCCACAACATACTAGCTAGGAGCAATATTTTTTCGGTCAAAGTCAAAATTTGAGTTTGAGAGACGTTGCACTTTCGTACGAAAACATATTAGTAGTCGTATAAATAACAAGCTGCTGGTGCCAGGCATGCATCACTCAAACAGAACAAACATTGTGTATGTGGGTGTGGCGACGCATTCTTGTCTATTGTGTCGCACTATTCAAAGGAAGATGTTGGCAGCAGTTTTCTGTACTATGTAAACAATGCAATCATGTATTCTTATGTGCTTGAATGTTATGTGGGATACGGTTTTAGTGAGAGTTCGTTTAGAAGTTCATTAATTACTTATAATTTGCAGATTTTCGAACCAAACTCGAACGTTTTATTTTTTCTTCGAACTGAACTCGAACAATTTTTTTTGTAGTATATTTTCTCCGAACCGAACTTTGCCTACAAGTTCGGGTTCGGTTCGAAATTTGAACGTTCGACCCAGCTCTAGAACTGGTCAAATATTACTTTTGTCAGTCACTAAAAAAAAGATATTACTCTACAAGTTCACTGTTTGGAAAATGTTAATCTGTAGTTTTCTGCAAACTCTGTGGTTCTAAATTGCTGTCTTAGTGTATCAAGTTTGGTTCCATGTATATAAGTGTCAAAGACATTAATGCAGTAGGCCTCAAGAATTGTATGAAGGAGGTCCAATGAAAGGTACTATAAATTCATTACGATACTAAGTATACGTAAAGAAAATATGTTTGGCAAGCAACGAATTTGACACTGCTCACTTGCCACCAACAGAAAATTCTGCGAAGTACCATCCCCTTCATGTACACTTTCAGTGTATGGTTGGGAAGAAATTAGAAGAGAATGTAACATTGTAATGTTGTTTGGTTGGCAAATGTGGTTGGATAACTAATTCCAATTTCAACAGACATTAACCCAGCATCATATATAGTTTATTGAACTTTATTCAGTGTGCTTGTTAAACTTCCACATGTAATCCATGCTCGAAAAACTGCAAGTGGAAATGCCATAGACTTCTGTGTAGTTAGGTGTGCAAGAACTGTGTGGGAGAAAATTGTATTAATGTAAATGAGCCATATGTGGAGACAGAATAACCTTTAAACCAAGTAAAGAACACAAAAAAATACTTTTTGAAGGTTATTAGACAGTACTTCTTATAAAACATTATTTTTGTGCTTAACATAGCCTGCGTGATGTTTATTGTGTAAAATGATTCAAGTTATTAAGTCACGCACATAAATGATGTATAACATAAAGAGCAAAACTGTACAGTTAGAAAAACAGACTTTCTTAGGAAAACATTTTTTGTCCTTAATGTTGTACAATTGTTATAAGCATGGAAAGAAACAGATAGTTTTTCAAAACAAGATAAATCTCTTTTGACCTTTATGAAGCATGCTAGTAAAAAAACATCATTTTTGACCATAACTACGAGAGTTTACAAGAAAATGAGTTAAAATTACCTTGGTAGTGGTAGATTTGAACATGCTTACAATAAATATAACTAAAAATGAAGAGAATTATGTTATATTCTTCCCCTTCCCCTCCCTTAGGCTGGCAAAATACTTCTATTGCACTACCCTAATATTGTCAACGTAATTATATAAAGAGAAGAATGAGCTATCAGAATTACTTTATTCATTATGTAATAACATGGAAATCTATGGAAACAAGAGACTATTTCTTTAGTGTATGTAACATTCAAAATTACTTCCCACCTTAAAACAGAATAACAGAAATCTATGAAAGAAAGGAAAAAATTATTAGGAATAAAAGTGCTTAAAATGATAATTTCTTTAATTTGTTTTTTGTACGGTTTGTCACTAAACTGCATAGTTTCCCCATAAACTAATAAAAACTGCAGGGAAAGTGCGTACTGTCAGCCAATTTTACAAAATGGCAGCCAAAGGAGCGGCTGTAGAATTTTAGCATGTCGCCCAAATACTATTACATCAGCTGCTACACACAGTAATCATACTTTTTGTTTGTGTTGGTCCCATGTCAATGCTTAGTTCTACTTGACTACAACTCCTGCAATGGCATATGCTGTTGCTTTTGTATATGACACTGTATAAATAGCTGCTTCAATGGTACTGTGTGTGTGTGTGGCCATGAAGATAGGCTGGTTTTATATGTATATATTACTAAGTAGGCTGGAGGGTGCCTTTTGAAGGTAACATTGGTCATCATGTTGATTTGTCCATGAGTCCCAGATGTTCTTGTTCAGCATAATTGACTGTTATTGAGAGAAAGCATGATAAACTAATTTATGTAGTTTTTTACTGTTACATTATGAAAATTTGTGTGGTTTATTTATATATCTGTTCTCTTGTGTTTTTACGATATTATGTTTTGGCATAAAACTAATTGTTGCTGTATAGAACATTCTGAAAATTTTATGCTAGTGGATTACTGTAAAAAGTTTAACATTTTCTCCTGTAACGGAACTTTTTCTGGCTAGTTTTTTGCCTGGTTTGTTTTATGGTCAATAATATACAGAAGCTCATTTTTAAAGTATTGAGAATAGTTATCATCTGCTACTTCCCACAATATATGTTTGAATATGGCTAGAGCTTGTTGCTCTCAAAGCTTTTAGAAAAAATGTTATACCCCATAAACATGTTAAAGGAAATGTTTTATTAGAGTCTGAAATAAAAAAAAGTTAACTGGATAGTTTTCAAAATTAATGAATCTGATGTATGTATAATTAATGTAACTGTTTTTAGCCTAGTAATGAATATTTAAAAGGTTTTTGGGTATATTGTTTAAAAGCATCAAAACAATAATTTTAACAAGGAATTTTTTTCAAAACACAAAAATTAGTTTTCACACAGTATTTTAGATACACAACACATTCAAAGGAAATTTTTTGAGATCAGCATGAAAATACTATTATATTTTCACTCAGAATTTTCCTTATTTAAAAATATATTAACATTTCAATAAATTATATAAATTTACACATTAAAAAAGTTGAGGATAACTAAGATTTTTTTTTTTTTGTTTTTTAGAAAAAATCTCAATTTTCATCTTTTCTCTCTGTAGTTCCTTAAAAACATATATCGAAAACATTTTTAAGAACATCATACAATGTTCTTTTAGGAAAACAGTTTCAACATTTGCAAAAGTTGTACTGTAGCTGTATTTCTTCAGATTTTTACAGTTCATCTTGAAAATGAGTTTTCCACATCTAGACACTTCTTTAATACAGAGGTATTGGAGACTCAGATACTGTACTGATGGAAACTGGGGAGGAAAAAGAAAGACTTATTACACAGAGATAAATTTTTTAAATTCTATAAACTAAAGTACACATAAACATTTTTGGTAGTAATTTTTGTGCCGTGACACATTAATCAGACCATTTGCATTCCACCAGTGTTATCTGGGCCTAATTCCCAGTAAGGTTACTCCTTTTAATGTGGATACCAAAGCAAATATTATTTTCAGCATATTGGCATTCTCATGATACTTTCCCTTTATCCTCTCATTCTGCAGTGTTAACATAGTCACATATCATCATAACAAGTGCTTAATACCTCAATGACAAGTAGTCACCAAAGTTTTGTCCCACAACAACTTCAGTACTGAATCAGTTTTAACATTAATGTTTAACTACCAGCCTAAGGTATTTTCTAGTTGAATTAACAATTTGTGCATAGTTATAATGTTCTTAAATTAAAAATGTTTTTATTACAAAGTTCACATCACAGTTTATCGAAGAAAACAAAATCATCCTACACTGTTGCGAAGTTACCCCAAATGACAGTATCTTATAATTTACGTCTTGTCTCTAAAGTCATCACCTTTCTATAAATACATAGAAAATGTTCTATGTAAACATTGTAAATTTTTAAGTAATAAATGAAAAATTTAACCTAATTCTTGAATAACTGTATTACTAATAAATTTGTGTTTAAAATTAACTAAACATAAGTATAATACAAGAAATATATTCCACTTAATTGGTGTTTAAAATGTTTGGAACTTAAATGAAATGGCCATTAAATTTAATACTGGTACGTGCAATTTCAATTTTGATGACCAGTATTCTATAAAGCTCACAAGAATAAACTCAAAAAAAGAGTTTTCACTATTGAAGATAAAACTATCACGGAAAGGTGTTGAGCACCCAGAGCAAAGCATCCCAACCAAATAATTGTGTTGTATGTGACACAAGTGTCAGCATCCTGCACTGTTTTTCTGTGTTTCCATAATAATTCATAGAAATTTACTTGGTCTTACGTGAACAAACATACCAGAAAATAAAACTGTCAATTTTTTAAAAACATGTCCAAACAGTTTACTAATGTGAACTTGTGTGATGGCAGTATGCTTAGTAGAAATCTGCACTCTACTCATGAGTTACATTTAAACAATAGTAGAAAAAATGATCTCTCAAAAAAAATCTGCACACTCATATCAAGTGATTCTGTCAACAAAGCCTACCTACATTTCTATCCATTAAGCACACATTCTTGTATATATGGTTCTTAGGAATGCCACCAAAAATGTAGTAGTAGGCCTAGGAAGTAAGTCAGAGTGAAAAAAACTAACTTTTGTTGATAGATGCATAGCAAAAACAACAAAAAAGTCAACACTAACAGTTTGTTTAGAATAAATGCTCTGGGTAATCACTGTGAATTAGCTACTCATTCACCAATTGAAGTTAGTGAGTTTGTTCCTTGCTTGGTCAGTAATTTTGATGATCCTATTACAAATCATTACCTAACAATTGATCATAAATCAGAAATGTCATCTGCAAGTGAAACAAGTAAACCAAATATTGATACCAGCAATAAAAAAATCTGTACGCAAAGACATGAGAAAAACCTATTAAACAAAACCTTCACTTATCAATTCTAACCATAGCGCTGTCATTACCGACTCCAATCATCCAATATCAATTCAAAAAAATTTGACAACTCACTTTACATCATGCACTTAAATCTATGCAGCTTATTTATTAAGAAAATACTACTAGGATTCTTACTACTTTTTTTCACCCACTGATGTTATTATGTGTTTATTCTGAACGCTGTCTTTTCAATAACATTAACTTTGGCAAATTAAACACTTTATTTATTTATTATTTTTATTTGATAATTAGCAGTTGGTGTAGTTTGTATATTTTTAAAAATTAGTCTTTCTAGTAATGTAATTGATGCAAGAATTTGTGGGTAGATCAAACTTTTTTATTGAGATCAGTCACCTAAATATAATGGTTATTGTTGTTGTTTACAGATTTCTCAGCTCACATGATTATGTATTTTTATAAATAACTTTGAATCACTTGCCAAAATAGCTTGTGGTCGGCAGAAATTTGTTTTCATATTTGGGGATTTCAATATTGACTAAATAGTTGTAATTTACATTGTAATAGACTAAAAACATTTTAAAACAATTAAATTTATCCATTACAACCATAGAGGGCACCAGGCATTCTAAATGGGGGAAGCAAACAAATCTAAAGATAATTGGAAACTTATAAACAATGAGATAACCTATCAGAACTTCTTAAAAGATATCTCCATAAAATATAATGGCTCTATTATCAGAAACAGACACAGGATTGCTCAACATTTTAACAACTTTTTTACCTCAATTGTATTAAAACTTGCTTCCTCTTCATAATTCCCTACCAAACCTCATCATGAAATATGTGTTCCCAAAGTAAATAGTCGAGATTTTGCATTTACTAGTGCAAATGAAAATAAACAGGTTGATATTATCATGAAATACAAATAAACAAGAAAACAGCTGGGTTGGATGAAATTTCAATAAAAACTCATAATATTTTATGCAGATAGTTTCAAAAGTCCACTAACAAATATCCTTAATAAATACTTATCTAAAGACATTTTTCCAGCCAGACTGAAGAGCTTAAAAGTCATTCCTGTATTCAAAAATGGCAATGTGACTCATATCAACTTGCTCTAGGCAAAAGGCACGTTTATATGCAAGTTTCAGCGACCATATTCTGATAACAATCGCTGACGCACAGATTCGCCAGCAATTACCATTATTAATTTGGCTTAGGGAAGTAAAGAATTTACACAAGGTTGTGAGATGTTTACATTTCCACTACACACCAAGCGAGAAGGCACAATTGTAACATGGTTGATTTACACTCGGTAGGACTCAGGTTCAATTCCTGGCTCCGACCATACTAATTTAAGTTTTCTGTAGATTCCAAAATTGCGCCCAAAGAATGCTGGATGGTTATTTAACATAGGTAATGGCCTGTTCCTCTTCCAGTTCCTGCCCTTATGTAAAGCTGTATGTAGCTATTTGTTATGACTTCGCTGTTGACAAAACTTAAGGCCTAATAAAGGATATTAATAAAAATTATTCCCACGTAGCATGTAAGCTTGCGGCAAGCTTGCTGCTATACTTTATTTTAACATACTGAGCAAGCTTAAGGCCATTCCTGTACAAAATTTTTAGCCAGCATAGTATTCCCATAATAGGATGTCAAAGTCAAAATTTGCATAGTTACAGCGGCATACACTCATGAAAACCAACGTACTTACTGAAGTGAAATAATTTACACTGCCATTAGATGATGTAGGCTATGTGCTAGAAGTTGTAATATTACTGTATTTTTTAATTTTGAATAAATTGCTTAAAATTAAAGAACTTTGTCAAAAATTTGCTACATCTTCGGTACACTAAAACATAATCCATTGTATCTCCATTAAATATTTTGTTTTTAGCAAATAGTGGTATTTTTCCTAACTGCATTGATTTGAAAGGCACTTATGAAAATTCTCTTGCTGGAATAGGGTAGCTTATATCAATTACGGGTCCAGGTTTTGTCGATTATCAGTATTTTATCACTGCCTGCAATGTTGAGGTTTTAAATTGAAGTGATAAAAATAAAAAAAAAGCTGGTGTTTTGTGTACATGATAAATATTTTGCTAAATGCTACATCCACAGTACATTATTTACACATATTGTATTTATATTTAAATGTAATATTAGTTTTAGTTGTCAGCCGAATGGCAATCAGATGAAATTTTGTACACGGGTAAACTTACCTATTTCATGCACCTAAAACTTGCAGTTTTGGCTGACCTAATCTACCATCGTGAATTTTAATAAGTGTCTTATGTATATATCTTTGTGAATTGTGAATTATGTGTGGTGTATATCAGCAGTAACAAGTGCACATCCACTTCTATGAGATGATGAGCTACCTTGGCAAGTGAGTTACGTAATTGTAGCTGATAGTTGCAGAATCCTACTCTTAAAAACCTGTTGGGCGACTGGTTAAAAAATCTGAGCACAAATCAATAAATACTAACTTGATGCACTCCTTTGTATGTTTTGGAGTGTTAGTGAGGCATGTATTTGTCACATATAGTGATAAAAAATTATATTGTAATGTAACGATTTTAATGAACTCTAGAACATCCTTAATGCAACAAGCAGCTTTTTCAAGCCTAATTTTTAAGTGCCTTGAAAAGTGTTGCCTTTCACAAGCTTTCACAACGTTTGATGACGCTTGCCAACTTAAGAGGTGGTGGTACATAATTCAACGCTAAAAGCATTAATCTATAACAGTAGGTTTCTTGAAGCCAATTTGCAAAAATTAAACAATAGCAATTCTAGACAATAGTATCAGCCAACAATTTAAACAAAGTTGTTTCTAGTGTTACGAACTTCTGAGGCTCAATCTCTGATGCCGAAATCTCGTGCATTTAACTGCGGCGCAAGAGATCAAGCGTAACAAATTAGTAATTTTTGAATAAACGTTCACTCATAAGGTTGGCAAATACCATTATCTAGGATTTTCGTTGAGTATTTTATCCATTTTGGTTTTGAAAAAAAGCGTAGGATTCAATTAATGTTTACATCGTTAATTTATCTACCACACACTCTTAACTTGCAGGGGCAACCTTGAGTCAAATTATTTCATTCAAGCCAAATTAGAATAATTTGAAGGAAAAGTGTACGTCTAATTATATTTGACATGGAATGCTTACATTTTACTTTAATTAGACTTTTAGAAGGTGTTTACTTATGTAACTTGCTACAAACTTGAATCAAGTTTGTAAAAATCTTGCAGTTCACTAGAATTTGACTTGTGCAAGCCTCAGTCAAGCTATTCGGAAGCTTTCATTACCCTTAAGTTATATGCAGCAGCCTTGTTTGTAAGACTAGTTTTAATTGTCCATTGAGATTCTTCAAGAATTTTTTGACTTGACTTATGTGTATGTTTGTAAATTACCCCATTACTGAAGTAGATATTTTTGTATGCTAGTTTATAAAAAAATACTGTAATATTATATCAGAATCAAGTATAATTTCTTCCAATTAGTAATACTGTTGTTTGAGTAATTGTAAACATAATGCAAGTCAACAATTAAGTGAAGCGAGTTAAATTTGCTATCTGTGTTGCCTCTATAAATACAGTTATCTTTTTCTTGCATTTCAGCACACTGCTGTAGAAAGTATAACCTTCGGCCACCATAATCTTGCACAGAATATAGTGCTCTATTAACAATTTAACCAATTCGTCATATGATTTTCTATTCACATTGTCCAATGACAACAAATCACTTATCATTTCTAGTATCTTTGGTCCAATCATGGTGATTATCACAGACACTTTACTCTCATCCTGAATTTGATTTGCTCTTAAGTAATGATTTAGCCGAAGCACATACGATACCACCCGCCTCGTCTTGTGCGAGAAAAATGTCTCCTCTCTTCCAATCATCACCGTTTCCTGCCCATGTGCAGTATATAATTTATACTCATTAGCACTATTATCCCTAAATGTCATGTTGGTCACCAGTGTAGTTATCACCTCAAATACAACTTGATTACAATAACCTGAATCACCAGTGCTACTCACTGTCAATCTAAAGCCTAGTAAGCATGGGCATATTGCTTTTACATGAAAGTGAGCATTATCTTTGTACAAGAAGGGAACATTAGCTAACATTCTAGCTAGCATCCTACCAAATTAAATGATCAGTTTGTTGCGGCCCGGTAGGGCGCAACGAGGGAGTTTGTTTGGCAACTCCCCCCCCCCCCGTCCCGGCACCCGAGTAGCTTACGCCCACGCGCGCCGGCATTACCGTATTTAAAACACGTGTGTGGCGGCGCCGTGGAATGTGAGGGGGTGCCGGAGGGGGGGGGGGGGGGCGGCCGGCCGGCCAAGTACAGGTGCACCGAGACGGCAGTCTTCCCACCCCTCCGCCGCTGCTGGGCAAGGAGCCTGGAGTGGGGTGCGGGGGGGGGATGTTGCGGCCCGGCAGGGCGCAACGAGGGAGTTTGTTTGGCAACTCCCCCCCGCCCCGGCACCCCAGTAGTTTACGCCCACGCGCGCCGGCATCACCGTATTTAAAACACGTGTGTGGCGGCGCCGTGGAATGTGAAGGGGTGCCGGGGGGGTGGTGAGGCGGCCGGCCGGCCAAGTACAGGTGCACCGAGACGGCAGTCTTCCCACCCCTCCGCCGCTGCTGGGCAAGGAGCCTGGAGTGGGGTGCGGGGGGGGGGATGTTGCGGCCCGGTAGGGCGCAACGAGGGAGTTTGTTTGGCAACTCCCCCCCGCCCCGGCACCC
>PNEQ01062377.1:0-29105 GCA_003012365.1 Medauroidea extradentata | reverse complement strand
ACACACACACACACACACATACTTATATATAAAGTACCAGTAAATATTTTAATTAAAAAAAAGGGCTTCAGAAGTGCTTGTGTTACCACAAACCACCTATGTGAGAGCATTCAACCTAAGGTGTGGTAAAAGAATACTCGTGAAAAATGTAGTTGGCAACCTAATTCATATTGACTTACAACTATCCCACTTTCTGAATACTCAATGACCACAGCATTTATATCCTGTTTTCATAAATAAAATTCACTTTTGTTCAAGACAATTTTGAGCTACTGATACACTTCTTAATGTTACAGCCTCTGAAACAGAACAGTAGATGTAGGTTGAATGTAATGTGAGTGGGTCAGAGTACTTGTTGGCCAACTGATCTCACATTTATAGTCACCTGTTTTACAGATGTAAGGACAGTACTACAAGCTGGCTCAAGTGCTGTCTTCAGTGTGGGGATGAGTTCCAAAGTCATCTTCAACAACATCACATACTTGAGCTGCAACTCAGATATTCGAGAATTCTCCTGCTGGGGTGTGTTCATGCACAGTGCCAACAATTTCTCCACATCTACAAACTTCGGCAGTACTGTCTGTTGCAACATAAAAATTTTATCAATGAAAATTTTCTGGAAGTACTATTCCAACAAGTGAACCTATGAAGATACTGACATGTAGGTTCAAACTATTAATTTCTTTGCAAATTCACATAATTTTATTACAATACAACATTGAAACATTTTTTTCTCTCTAAATGTACAAAGAGTTATTAACTTGCAGAACTACAGTAGAGTCTTGTTATAGCAAAATGTCACGGTTCTGCGTTCGAACTTCGCTATAGCTGTGTCTTCACTTTAGCCGAATTTGGCCGATTCTGACCCCTAAACCCAAAAATTGCATTAAAACGGTATTTAATCTTACTTAATTACAAAGTAGTATGTTATTTTAAAAAAAAATATAGGTTTATTTTAACAAATAAGTATGCGCTGGTTACAATGATACCCAACAAGTATTGGTGCAACTACTTGCTAAGTCAAAACTGGCCAAAATCTCTGCCACGTCATGTAAGTATGGCTATTAATCGCTGGACCGCCTCAACAGTGTCCCGCCCGCGCGGCAAGAGTGCACATGCTGGCAGAGTCAACATGATTACACTGCTGGCCGCTGTAAAATTTTGTTTCATCATTGAACCTTGAAGAATTCGGAGTTGTTAAAACTATTCCCACAGCGGGCTTATACACTCGCTGACTGCATCAAAATTTTAGATAAAGTCCGACCCGGTTTTTGGAGATACTGTACAGTACAATTGACGTTGCTATTCTGCCTGATAACAAATTAACGTGGCTGGTTTGTTTAGTTTCCTAGATGTTTTGTGATGTTTATCAAAATGTGAACTATGCACGGTTTCCGGCAACGGCGGTAGCAACTATTAATAAAATATTTATAAAAATAGTTTTAAAAATGCTGAAGCAGATTCCCGTGCACCACGTCTCTCTACCCACCCTCTGCATTGTCCGTTCGCCCAGAATACAATACGTTTTATTTGTTTATTTTCACAGAGATTTAAATGAGTTTTGGCCTTTCCCGTGCATTTTAACAATATGTACTTGGACAAATATCAATTTATTTACGAACAAGTAACAAACGAAAAAAACTTGGTAGGGAAATCAATTTAAAATATGTTTTTAAGCCATGGCAATAAAAATTGAAGTGCAGTTTATGCGGCAATACTGGTATGCTACGATACGAAAAAAGAAATAAATAGTCAACAAAAATAAAACTGAGACATGGATTGCTGGAGTTGACAGCAGCGGCTAGCACATAAGCACATCTGCTGCTCATGACCGGTAATCATGCGTGACTTTCGTAGGCGACAATATCACAGTAGTGGCCAGATTGGGCAGATAGACTCCGACAATGGAGCTGTGAAGGTCGCTTTTACACACTTAGAAAACGGTACATTATTAATTAAACAATAAAAATAAATTCTAAATATGTGCTGTAATACAGGGATCGTAACTTATTCCAAAAGAAAAAGTATCAAAATCCAAATAAAATAGCATAAGCGGGTCATCAAATACAGCGAAAAACTATGTACGTACTGTAATAAAATCCAGAATCGTAATCTAAAATCGTAATTCAAAATCGTAATCAATAAATAACACCAGAAAAGCAAGCTGTGCGTGAAACTAAACACGGTTGAAAGCACGATTGACTAGGGCACAATTCTATTTTTAGAACGACACATACCTGAGTTTCTGGAGGGAAGCGAGGTGTCCAGGCAGAAGCATAACTAACGTAGTCACGCGACAGTGCCAGCGGGCTGGTATGACGAGAGGGGAGGGATGGCGGCGCGAATGGTCGGCACGAGGGGTGGAGGTAATCTGTTCATCTGGCTGTCAAAATAACAAATACCTACACGCTTCACAAGGTCACGTACACTGCCGCAAGCCTGCTTTACATGGTCACGAATCTTGATGCAAGCCTGCTTCACACTACTCTCCATACATGTTTCTACTCATAAAATTCACATTTTTCATGGAATTTTTTTGCAATTTTTTGACGGTTCCTCAACAAGACTTCGCTATAACCATGTTTTCGCTATTTCTGTGTTCGCTATGACGGGATTCTACTGTATGTACATAACAATTGTGGGATACTAGAATATTAATTTTGTAAACACCATTTGCTTTAATACCTCTAATGGATGTCCCACAAGCATTGGAAATTGCCAATCTAACTCTCCATCAGCCTGCTGCACAGCAACCAGCAAACTAACTTTTTGTTAGCCTCTCTTATTAGTGCCAAGTTTATATGTGGAGTGCACCACCCAACCCCAAAAAGAAACTTGCAACCCAACAATTTAAACACCTTATATAAGATGAAAATGTTTAATGTATACTATATACTATAACAACATATAAAAATTTAAAGGAAAGAATAAGTACAAAGTGCATTGAACATTTCTCATGACCAGGGTAAAACAGGACGCACATTGTTAATATTCAACTTTCGCCTCTTTTAAACATACACCATTCCCATTTAAGTTACAGGCAAAAAGTTAGCTACCTTAGCATGATTCAGAAGTGCCAACATGAGCATGACAATTTTATAATTCATAATATTCATCACCCATATGGACATAACAGACAAAGATTACAAATTACTATGTGACACTTAAGACCATGCTCTTCTGTTTCTACTTTTTTAGCGATATTAATATTTTATGCCAAAATGAAAGTAGATACATATCAGAAATCTGTTTGGCAGTTTTGTTGAAAATTGTCTTGTCCACGTTGGCTGATTTTTTTCCAGACAGTTAATACTATGGTTTTATAGATAGGAGGAGCGTTGCACTGCCAACAGAAGAGAAAGAATCTAGGGAAAGGCAATATGATTTTTCTTTCACATGTTGTGCAGGCCACTGGCATGGAAGCCTTGAGAATCTGGCCTCTCACTGGATTTCAGGTGAAAACCCATCAAAATTATTATGACACCTTCAGGTGGCCAGAAATATTTTTGTTTAGAAGTTTAACGTTCACTCAAATTTGCTTATTCAAGTCTTAAACTATCAATATTTTTACTTGATACTTCTTGTACAACAAAAATGCTTCATTTCAACATTGTCTTCTTTGTTCAACATGCACTCAAGAACCTATCACTGATTTTTTTTTTGTGTACACAAGTGGTAGCTTGTACAGTATTTATGTACTTTTTAAGCACACTTTCTTGTTCTTTTTCTGCTAGCGGCTATCTACCCTCCTCTGAAACCGGGTAGACCGAGTAGATTTGGCGAAGAGATCGAGTTGAATATTAAGAGATTTTAAAGGCAGGAAGACTATACTTGCACAAGGTTCTTGGAAAGTTTCATAATAATGTCAATTCTATTGAGTAGATGGAATGTTTTCATAAGCAACTAATTAGGTCCACTGTGGAAACCAAAAACAGCTAAACAATTTTGACATGTTAAAAAATTTATGTGATTTTTTTTTAATGCACAGAATAAGACTTTTGTAAATTATTTATTAGAAATAAAGTCTTACACATATTTAAAACAATGAATCAAGTAATTTGTGATAGCTAAAGTACAAATAATGAAGTGGCTCTATATATATGAAACCTGTCTCAGTTGTAATAGTCAAACTTTGTAAATCAGTTCCGTGTACACAGAAATACATTTCATTAAATGTTATAATTAATGTTACCAAGTGTTCGCGTTTAACACATGAGTGGCAAATTCGATAAAATTGTACAAACTACATAGCTCATATTCACTCTATAAAATGTGATGCTGGTCTAGTGGAAATGTGTCTGCTTATTGAGCACAACATTAATATTATTATTATACTATTGGGCAAAGGTTCGAAAATACTCTCCTGCAATCAATCTTTTTAACAATTTTATCAGGGAAATATCTAAGCGAAAAACCACTACGCATTTCAAGCTTCTGGCAGGGTCACATTTATATGAAAGAAGGCAGTGATGAAGGCTGGGCCAGCTGCTCGACTAGCAAGACATTCTTGTTGCCATCCGGCCCGAGGAATGGATGAGGTGAGATAAGTGTTGAATGGCAACGGAATGCATATGGTGTGGGAAACTGGAGTTCCCAAGATAGCCTTCCGGCCAACACAACGTCCACTACGTTTCCTACATGCATAAAATCTGGGCCCAAACCCACTGGGGATCGAACCCACATCACCTAGTTGTGAGGCCAAAGGTCTGACCCTTCAACCACAGTGACCCCAAGTGAAAACCTAAGTAAGCTTTAAAAATTTTTAAAAATTACTTATAGTTATACTTTTTTTTCCCAAATATTCTGAAAAGTGAACATAATGAACTTTACAAGTAATTATTATCTTTCTTATTTCACTAAGTCTTTTAACGAGTTTGCTATTGGCTTTTCTCGCCTTTAGTGCGTTGAAATCATAGCTTATAGTTTAATATCTAGTGGACTAATGATTTTACAATGTTTCCTACATAAAAAATATAGGTTTGTTAGATTGTTTTGTAAAGTTTTTGTTATTACATTTTCATTTTGTAACAATAACAACAAAAATAAACCAGTTTTCACATACTGGCATTTCAAAGTCAAAATTTACACGTTTATTCATTCTTATAAGCCGCAAAAACCAACCGACATAATGAAATGAAAAAATTCATAACTTCTGAAACTTGGCATTTTTTTGTAATATTTTATAATTTTTTTTAAAAATACAAAAATTTTGTAATGAATTTTTATACATATGTCAAGCGGTAGTAAATGACATGTAGTGTCAATCTGAATATTTTCATTTCATTATGTTCATTGGTTTTTGTGGCTGAGCTAATTTTTTTTATAAGAGGAAAATGTACTCCCCAGCAACATCTGCAAAACTTGCAATACATTTCATACAAACATAAAATTGTGATTATTTTCCCATACGAACACCCTTAAGCCATGTTCATAAAGATGTGTTGAACAAATTGAACATATCATTGTGCGTCAGACAAATTATTTTTCATGTTATCTTTTTTTATATGTAAATATTTGTTGCAGTTATTTACAATTAACTATGTCCTCTGGCCTTTATTTTAAGTGAAAATTGAGTTTGTATGGTTAACTAATCCAACATGTAGTTTCTGCTTATTGTTTTGAATATCCTGCAATATAATATGACTCGGAAATAGGGGAATGAACTCCTCTTATTATTACTTTATAATTTATAGTAACATAGTACTTATTACTTTACTGTAAACTATTGCCTACAAGTGTTACACACACTTTTTTTTTTAATTTAAAAACTGGCAAGAAATCAGTAATAATTTGTCTGTGCCCTAATATATTTTAAATGAAATTGTATGCACAAAAATTGCAAGGCAGACCAAATACTTGAACTATATTCTGCGATCCCTGAATAAAGTTATGAAGTACAAGTATCACCAAGTAACATGATGAATACCACGACTTTTACTTACCAGCAGCTTGCACATTCACATGGCACATCCAAAAAAGTCGCAAATGAGGTAGGGTACAAAGCTCCTGGTTTGCTAAAGTTATCATTATTAAATTGCTTATTGAGAAAAATTACATACCAATTGAAAAATACTGAAATTTCTACACAGTGTATATTGAATGCTGAGGTTCAAAAAATTCTTAAATAGCACCACTTTGTACCTTAAAATCAAAATTTTCCCAGGGGAAAGCCACCGGACCATTCCCCCTTTCAAGCTCGAGGCCTACAATATTTTACTGAAGGATGGAGCCCAACTGAAAAAATTTGGTTTCTATACCATTGGTGTGGCAGTCTGTTTTCTGGAACCATGCAGCGCTCTCAATTCAGATCACAACTGCCACAGTTTTTTAACTTGAATTTCCCCATTTATTTTTAATTTTTTTATTTCACTACTGCAATTTACACTTTGTAACCATACAAGCAATTGTATTTTATAGCTGTACTCTAGCAGACTAAATACATTCTATGAAAATTTTTCTCATTTCGCCCAAGATTTGTATACATTTTCCAATTAACTGTATGATTTTTGATTGTCCCTGGAAATAGCCTTGAGCGATTGGGATTACACTGTAATTAGAATTGAAAAGTGTGTCACCATCACAGCTGAATTTGAAATTATTGTGCAGTAAAAAATCCAAAAAAATCAATACGAAACTTTAAAGCTGTACATTTAAGTAAATGAAATACAGTACAGTACAATTTCCTAGGCTCTAGATAAAGTCAGAAATTTTTGTAAATGTTGTCCTCAATACAATAAAAAATTAATTCTAAAAAAGTAACAATATAGTGTAAAAACAACAAATTAATTAACATATACTATTCTTACTACACAGCACATAATATCATAGTCGGTGAAATAATTTTCTCTTACAGGCTTGCCCACCCAAGCAGTTAAATTTAATCATTTTAATATTATGTACGTCACCAATTTCCATATTTAAATTTCAATAGGCATCTTTAAATCACCTTAACAATTCATAAGCCAAGAAAGAAGCATGCATGCATGCATATATATATATATATATATATATATATATATATATATATATATATATATATATAATACACAGGGTGTAACAGAAGTGATGGTCAATAATTCACACATGGAAAGTACTGGCCAAAAGAAGCTACAAATGTCCAATAAACATGGGTCCGGAAATCAACCATTGTCGAGTTCTCCTAACAAGTCTAATTGGGAACCAACTCCAAACGCATATGGATTCCTAGGTAATTACGTTGGTATCCCAAGGTATGGGTTCGCCTATCAGGTTTTTGACGCATACGCAACTACTCCCCTCGCTCTCTACATGCACTGTGCCATACAGACGATCAGTTACGAAAGTAAAGGCACCATGGACGGAGGTTACACTAATGAAGAGTACGATAACATACACTTCATGTATGGCAAAGCTAACGGCAGTGCACTTCAGGCTGCACGATTGTATGAAGAAGCTTTTCCTCGCCGCAGGCAGCCCGACAGACGTACATTTACGAGGTTACATCAGCGCCTTCAAGAAAGTGGGAATTTCGCACATAATGTACGAGAAGGCAGACCCAGATCCATAACACCTGATGTTGAGGAAAGGGTGTTAAACATTGTACACGAACGTACGAGTACTTCAACAAGGAGGATTGCTATCCAGGAGCGTGTGCTGAGTCATATGAGTGTGTGGCGGATTTTACATAGGCAATTACTGTATCCGTATCATCTCCAGCATGTGCAAGCTCTCAACAATGCAGACTTCCCTCCTAGAGAGAATTTCTGCCAATGGATGCAACAACAATGTACTTTGAACCCCCTGTTTGTAAGCAGTATTCTGTTCACGGATGAAGCTGGGTTTACCCGTGACAGCATTTTCAACTTCCATAACTGCCACATTTGGGCCGACGTCAATCCTAATGCGACACACGTGTCACGACATCAGCAACATTTTTCGTTGAACGTCTGGGCCGGACTGCTCCGAGACCGCATAATTGGACCACACTTCCTACCACAGAGACTAACCGGAGATCGGTACAGGTAGTTTCTGCGTACTGTACTTCCAGATCTGCTTCATGATGACGATGTTCCACTGAACCAACGCCTGAACATGTGGTTTATGCATGACGGTGCTCCAGCACATTTTCAATTACGTGTGCGCCGGCTTCTAACTCGACGGTGTGGTCAACATTGGATAGGTAGAGGAAGACCTGTGACATGGCCTCCAAGGTCACCGGATTTAAATCCCATGGATTTCTGTGTGTGGGGTCTGTCAAAAGCCTGGTCTATGCTACTGAGGTCAACTATCTTGAAGAATTACGCTTGCGGATTGAAGCAACCTTCCAGCATTTACAGAATACACCAGGACTGCCTGAGAGGATTCGCAACTCGTTTCAGAGACGAGTTCAATGTTGCTTTCAGTCGCATGGGCAACATTTTGAACACCTTCTTTAAAAATTAGAAATTCCATGTGTTCCTACAAACTGATCAACTGCAACAAACAATGTGTTCTATCTTGACAATGGTTGATTTCCGGACCCATGTTTATTGGACATTTGTAGCTTCTTTTGGCCAGTACTTTCCATGTGTGCATTATTGACCATAACTTCTGTTACACCCTGTATATACCTATATAAATTACATCTTGGAGGAAATAGTATGAAAATATTTGCAACAATAAAATGGTTACTCCAGTACCTGTAGAGCATGGAATAACTCTGGATTATCAACAAGTTCTCGAACACAATCGAGGCGTTGAAGAATGGTCTCATGTAGACATGGTGGTTGCAGAATATTTGCACGCAGCATGCGGGAGCCCCCACCAGTGCAGCATTTGTCCAGCACACCCAGTAGGCTGTGACACATCCCAGAACCACGCAGGCTTCGCACCAGCTCCAGGCGGCGTGCAGTTGCCACATCTACATAAACCATAATAGCCTTTCTTCACCCAGGCCAGAAGGAGTATTTTGTGTTATAACTTCCAACTAGGATAGGAAGTGTACTGTTTGTCTGGCTATCGGATTACGGGTTATGAGGTTGCTTACGAGTAATGTATGGCTCTAGAAGGTTTTTAATATAGAGCATGAAACTTGGGGGTTATCTCTTTTAGAGTTAAAGGTCTTAGAGCAAGTGATTTTTGGTGAAAAGAATTCTGCAACAACTTGTTTCAATGTCTTACGTGCATACCTGCAACTCTGGTTCATGGTTATTGGCAGAATATAATAGGGCAGAGGCGTGGCTCATTTGACTGCACCAACCAGAACAATGTTACCGTGACACCACACGTCCGTGATTTGCGGGTAAGACCTCGAGACACCAGAAGCAGTGAATCAGGTGTTCACATAAGGCATTGAAACAAGTTGTTGCAGAATTCTCTTCACCAAAAATCACTGGCTCTAGTCATTCGGAATAAAGTGAGCACTAAAGATTTAAAAATCACTAGCTGTTACTGCATATTAGTCAACATTAACAATAGTTGCAATTATTGTTTGTATGGTTGGTAGCGAATCATTTCATGTAGTTCCATGTATTTTCTTATTTGAATACAGCATTAGTGAAAGAACATCAAATGCAATTGACCTCTATGTATACCATGTACTTTAAAACATTCATTTATTATCTTATTGACGTACCTACTGACTGTGTAATTTGACTTGATTAATGCCACCACAAAGTGATGCAACCGCCCACTGAATTCAAAGCTGTTGTTGACACATTGCAGCTAACGCTCGCACCACAGATATAATTCAAAATTCCACCGACAGGTGGCACCAGAGTAAGGTTTTCACCACTTCGCTCCCTTGAAAGCGAGTTGAGTCATGAGAGTGTTTGTCCCATTGTGTAATAAATCTGGGTTTCCGATGAACACATTCAAAAAGTATTAAAAGTAACTGCTTCTGAATATCATTGCAAAATGACATGAGTTCGTTAGTAATCTGTTATGTTTTACGATCGCCAGCCCGAGCATATGGAATTAGAAATAGCATTTTTTTTGTTTCACTATTTGTTTCACGTTATTTATTGTTTTTGTTAATTGTGTCCTCATTCATGGAAGTATGCTGAATGGGAACTGGAATTCTTCAATTGCGAGTGTTATGTGTGTGTATAGTGATGGTTTAGAATTACAAATTAATATACTACGCATGCAATTATGAGATAAGTAATGGCAACAGTGTGAGTTAAAACCAGTCATGAAAACAGTGTAATAAAATATTAACTTGCAGGAATTTATAACTAAGATTACTGTTGAGTATAGCATATATCCAGCACCCATGGATTTATTGAGTAGATATTATAGATAACATTTATCGGAGCAGTGTAATGCAAATGTAAACATTGTACAAGCCTATGTAAATAAAAGCATGTGGCGATGCTTATGTTTACATGCAGCAGAAAGATGTAAACTGGCGGGAAATAGAAATTAATCAGGGCTTTTCTGAGTGCTCACTTTATCCCGAATCACCTATAACTACAGTAGACCTAGTCTACACACAGTGAGTGACTACTGAGTGAGCCAACAAGGAAGACTTCTGATAACGATAGCACAGAGACAGTATCCTCACATAAATAATAAGGGGAACGCAGACGTCACTCGCTTTTGATTGCATATGAAAGGTTGTAGGAGTACAACAGGGTTTTAATGAGGGCGAAATGCCAAGCAATTTTGATTCTATGGGTTGCGTATTTTTACATACTGTAGGCGCTATATTTTGAACCATTACAATTGTACAGCCAATCCTTGCAAACTGCCATCTAAAGTCTCTGCCGCTCCTCGTTTATATCGCTGACCACTTTCTTCACGCTTATCAACCTCTCCCTGTACCTGTACCTCGTAAAATATACTACACTCCAACTAATTGATTTACGCTACTAATAAATCTTACCATTACTCACAATTAGAAATATTTTACAACTAGTTACAATTGTAGACCTCCTACCACTAACTTACCGTATTTACTCGTGTGTAGTCCGCACTTTTATTCCAAACCCACTGATGAAAATCCATGGGTGTGCATTATACACAGGAGGAGAAAAAAAAAACATGTGGAAAAAAGGCGACGAAGGGAAGGAGCGGAAGAGGGAAGGCGGAATTGGAATTGTAAACTGGCAGGTGTCAAAAGTGGGAGGTAGAGAGATAGAGTGTTCTCACCGCTCAGTTCTTCTGTGAGTACTACTCTTCCTTTTTTTTCCTCTCCTTCCCCTCTATCAAAGCTGTAACTGTCGCTGCTAAAACCCAAAATTTTTTTGTTCGACGTGGCAGGATATTTTTATGGGTGGCGGGCTGAAGCAATATGAGAAGTTAATTTTGACGTCTCGTGATCAGCTAACTTTCCTTGGGAAAAGAAGGAAAGAAAAAGAGTGGCCCTGTTTTTCTTTACCACAGAGAGGGAAGGCAAGACAGGGTGATGGTTCGGGCCGCACAACTCTTCGCTTGTAGACACCTCCAGCTGCATTCCAAAGCCTTGCTTTCTCCTCAGCTCTGGCTGGACAGTAAATAAAAACGGCACACTTGCTCTGCCGTCATGACACGTTATCTCATCGTAGAAGGGGGGAGGGAGACATGCTGAAAGCGGCAGACACAGCACAGCAAGAGAGGGGAGGGGAGAGTGTTGCGCAATACACACACACAATTGAGCAGCAGGCAAGCAGGCAGGCAGCAAGCAACCTTGGCTGGCTACTTTTAGATCGCTGTGGACAAGGAAGAGGCAAGCCACACCCCCTTCCCCGGCTCTCCCCTATCCTCTCTGACGTCTCTCTCTAGTCAGTGTGAATGTCATCTTTCCTCTCTCTTTTGTTTGTTAGCCATGGTTCCTTCCCTCCTCCCCTCTGGCCCATCCATCAGAACCTCCCTCACGCTGATACACAGTCTCTTACTCCCATGGTAGTTTTACATGCTAGCAAGGCACTTAAATTTTTTTCCCTGAAACTTGTTGGAAAAATCGTGGTGTGCACTATACATGAGGGCGCACTATACACGAGTATATACATATATGATCATGGACCTTATACAATAAATGTCTAATTTGAGACATCTTACCACTAACTTAAAATCTGCCTACCCGCTACTTCCTACACAAGCCTTGTTCTTTGCAATTCAGAAGTTAAATTTCTCTGGAGGTTTGCGAACCCGGTTCAACCGCCATAGCCCTTCTCATTGCTGCTCCCTATGCAGTAGTCCCTTAGAAAATGAATTCCAATCCCCAGGAGAATCCTCTAAAGGGTGAGCTCTGGGTTCTGCTCTCCAGTCTTACTTCCTTTCCCAAGTATTCAGGTCGTGAGTGTAACACAATACCTTGTGTGTAAGTCCTTTGACTGTCCTACCTCATTGCGTCCTATTTGAGGATGCTTGTTCTCTCCTGTGCCTGACTTCCTAAGCACTCTGTGTGAACCATCCTCTGTAGTGTTTCATTATCTCTCCAGATCACCAGATAAGTTAATGGACTGAGAACATTTATGACACTCCCTAGGTACCACTTTCTTGATTTACTCCTCTTACTCTCACCCACACCTTTTCCCCTGCTTAGTATCTAGGCACTTCTTTTGAGATCAGACTTACTCTGGTTCTTGAAGTAGCTGAGGTTATTGTGTCCCGTGGCTTTAGCATAGTGAGGCGAGTTCTGGGAGAGTCAGAATACTATCTCCGCTGGCTTTTCCATAGTGACACAACATGGAGTATTCCAATACACAAATAGAAAAGTTTTGGGTCCAATGTTGCATGTTAGAGCCCTTATGGTAGTGGACTTGACCTAGGACTTGCTTTTTGAGTGCTTGCTTTATAGTTTGCACTGACCTTTCTGCCAACCTGTTCGATTGAGGGAGCTAGGTAGGACTACGCAAAAGTTTAATCCGTTTTCTCAGCAAAAGGTGTGGAATTCTGTTAATTGGAACGGTGGTCCATTATCTGAGACTAAAGTAGTGGGTAATCCAAAAACTGTGATAGTTTGGTTTCTATTATACCATTCCGCCGTTGTTCCAAAGGGTGTGCTTAGTTTTGCTTTTTGTTGCACAGTGTGCCTCGTCATTGATCCAAAGGGTACACCTGATTGTGATATTTGCTTTGTTATTATGCCACTCCTTCATTGCTCCAAAGGGTGTGTGCTTAATTTTGTTTAAATGTTGAGAGTTTTGGAGGGTGGTAATGCATAGTATTGAGGTGATATAAGCCAAACTGTAATGAGATTTTCTTGTGAGCTTTGGTGAACTGTAATTGTGAGAAAGAATATAGGTTTGTGTATCTATTTATGACTTTTCTGTGTGCTCAGTGTTTTTGACTACATGTACACATAATACTATTAGTTTTGAGTTGTGGTCATGTGTGTATTGCTGTTTCCTGACAGTGCAGTCACATGGTCAAAGGAGAAAAATGGAAACTGAGGATGTGCACCCAGTCACTTGGTGTGCTCACTTAAATTTGAGGAAATAATGGAAATTTGTGTTTAAGTTGTTCTATAATAAAGTGTTTGACTTATGTAATGACCATGGTACGTAAAATGCATCTTGTTAAATTTTTTAGAAATTTTCTTGGTGTGATCTGTGTATTCTTGTGCTACGTATCATGAAGTGTTTTGTGCTGCTGTTTTAGTCGTCGCACTGTTGTTTTGTATGTTGGATAGTACGATGTGTTCAAAGCTGCTGCTGTTTCTGTTGTTGTGTGTCTGTTTTTGTATCTGTGTGTTGATGCTTTCCACATGGAATGTTTTTTTTTGTGTTGACCAGCAGGGCTGTAATCTATTACTTGACACACAGAGGATTGTGGGGACTATCTCTGCATGTCAAGTGGAGGGTTGTGAGGCAGTCCACTCACCACTTACTCCTTTATTATTTCCATTAGCTTTATTATATTGTGTTTATTTTATTTGGAGTAATTTATTGAAATTGTTGTGATATACCATAGTATTTGGGTTATAATCTTCAGGTAAGAAGTTCAGAAGGGTAATATCTGGTCTTTACCGTTATCAGTTTAAAAATTATTCATTTTTATATTTAATTTGTTTTGTTTAGGTTGTTGTTTCCTTGTATTTTTTAATTTTTATTTAATATCATCATTTGCAAATTTAGATGTTTAACCCTTTTTTTTCTATTGCTATTATTTTTCACTGGAGCATATGTGCACGATCGCTCATTGAGTGAGCAAGTGAGACAGTAACATGTTTTGCGTGCCCCGGTGTGGGCCAATCAAATGTCATGCAGCTTAAAATTATTCAAATTAATTTGACGCCTGGTGGGGAGCAGGTAGTCTGTCGGCGAGGGCGCGATGACTGGGTGGCAGCGTGTTTTCCCCAGGATGCACTTCCGAAGCGTCGACCGCCGTCTTCCTCGTCGGACTCTCCTCACCTTATAGGATATTACAATGAGGGAAACTAGCACTGCACTGGAAGGCTTCTACAGCAGGTGTAGCCAAAGGTGGATGGAAGGAAGTGGCAACACTGGGGTGCTGATTCCCCCGGACGGGAGAGCATGAAGGTGCCGAGGTTAGGAGTTGCGTTGAAGGAGGTTCACAAGACGAGGATGGGGTTGAGGCAGGAAATGGAAAAGAGAGGAGGGGGTGCTAAGGAAGGCAGATCCACCGGGTGTCTGCAAAGCCAGCCAAACAATGGTGTGGCCGTTGAACAGGGTACCTCTTCGTGCAGCAGCGGAAAATTCCTTCTGGATCCAGTACACCCCTGTCTCAGAATTCGTAACCTCTAGTGCCCTCTGTACAAGCTTGGCGAACTTCTGTCTGACCCTCAACTTCCTACCTGACCTCTTAGGCATAGCCTGACTGTGACTCAGATGAAGATAAAATGGTATGGCTAGCTGGTTATTGGTATCCGGTATCCCATAGGATCGCATGCTGTGGCATGCAAAGCCTTAATGCGCCGGAACTATTGTTGGCGCTGGGCAGGCGGACCTGTAGAGGAGCGCTAGAAGTGCGCCTCAGCACGTCCCTATGCCTTTTCACCTCTCCCAGACCAGACACCCGACACCGCTCAGAAAGAGCACAGTGTAGTCATGCTATCTCTAGAAGGTGTAATGAAAAAACCTGAAGGCGCACGGCTTATGCCTCCTTCCAGATATAGGATACTTTATGACGACCCGATAATAATCTCCCGTGGCGATCCTATAGGATGCAGGGGTCACAGGTGTCTAGCAGTTGGATGGGTTTGTCAACAATGGAAGGTATGGCGAGTGAAGAAAAGCTAGGAATGATGTTGCTGTGTGGTTTATTAGCATACGCCAACAATGGAAACTGAAACACCCTGTGCCTAAAAAGCCTGAAGCGTGTAGGAAGTAACCAAAGAGAACTAGCTTCTGTGGCAAGAGTCGTTGATGTAGGTAACGAATCCTCGGAATGTGGCTCTTGGTCGGCTAAGCTGGACAGCTGTTGTATGAGGCTTTCACGGTTGTGATGGGAACATCTGGAAGGGATCCGGCGGTCGCTTGTCTTCTGGGCCTGGAGCTGTAGCTTGAAGGCGAGATGAGGGTAGAGAAATCTACCGCAACAGAACTGAACCTTTTAGTTATAGCAGGTGTACTGCTACACAGCGAGTGGTAATCAGATCGTGACCGCACTGAATGCGACTGACAGAGGTGGCGAGTAGATCACGACTGACTTCAGTGGCTCGTGTTCCCTCTTTTATACCCTTCTCGGGGCGGTCTGTGGTGATTGGCCGGCTGCTTGCCTAATGAGAGACGGCACGGATGCAAGGGGGTGGTTCCTCCCTCTCCTGTTGTCTTCAATGCTGTGGGTGGCGTGTCTACAGGCAGCAAGACGTCTCGTAGGAAAAATTCGTTAAAATATTCTTGCCCACGGTAGTGTGAATATAGGATAACTAAGGATGGGATAGGTAGGCTTTAATATGAAATACTTGGTGTCAGGTTAGAGTGCACTGACGTATGTGGGAGTAATTAGAGTAGAAAGGATTAGCGTCAGGTGAAGGAATATGGAATGGGCAGGATGAGGCGGCGGCTTCACAGCTCAAGACGCTGCAAGCATGCGTCAAATTTTGTAATTCAAAGTATAATCATGAGATAATTTTGTTTCAGATGTGTTTTATCTGTGTAAAGAATGTAATTTTTCATCAGATGTAAATAGTTTTAGTTTAGTAACATTGTTTTGCTTGCCTGGTGTGGTGAGTGGCCGCTAGGCGCGCTAGCAGGGAGAACCAGTGAATGTTGGTGTCGGGGGACCATTTTATGTCGAGTTGCACTAACAGAAAGACAGGGTCGGTTTCTGTTTCAGTCTTCGGCATCGTCAGTGTGCTATCGCAGAGAGTCGTGGACCTTCATGGTCAATCGCGGACTGAAGAGTAGTAACCGTGTTGTTGTTGCTATGGAGAAGGCTACCGTAACGGTCGGGGAAGGTAGGGAGCATGAATAATGACTTTAAGGACATAGTGCGCCCTTGGGACATGTGTTAATTTCAATATTTTTGGGGTTTGTAGTTGATGTTTTTGTTTTCTTTCAGTTGTGTTTGGGTCTTGCCGCTATGGCTGAATGCCTGTTCTCATTGGAGAGTGCGCCTACATTTTTCTTTCAGTTGAACTAAATTTAGAATAATTTCAGTTATCAGTTTTTCGTAAGTCTGCAGTGCCGATCTGCAACAAAATATAAATTGTTGTGAACTTAACTAACGAATAAACAGCATAAAACATTTCGGCGGGTTTTGAATGTAACTACTACTAATTCATGTGCCTTAAACCATTTTGAAAAATATTGCAACTGGAGCTGACGAAGCATGGTGAATGTCAGCAGTGTGGTGTGGTCAGGAATGAAGTGCACCAGATGCACTACATATAAAATGGTGCCATGGCCAAGATAAGAGGTTAGATCACGTCCCCGTCACATTTATGGTGCCACGACCAGGATAAGAGGTTAAGTCACGACCCCATTACATTTGGTGCAGTGACCAGAATTACCAGGAATGACGTAGGTTAAGTACATCCGCCGCATTACAAATTTTAGTGCTGTGACCAGGATGTGTTGATAAAGTGTCATCCATCCTGTTACAAGTTACAAGTGAACAACATCCCTGCCCAACGTTGCAGTCTTTAGTTTGCTAAGGTGGGAATCCCCTGAACATGACCCAAAATCCTTTTTAGGGGTTGGTGATCTGCGCAAAGGGTAAATTTTTTCCCATACAGGTACAGTCAAGCCCCCCAACTACGACATCAGTTACTATGATAGCAGTGCAACTACAATAGTATTCTCAATCCCGAAAAAAAAAAAACCTAACATACGGCTAGCAGGAAAGATTATTTAAAATAATGCATTTTTATTAGAATTCAGCAATAATTAGATGCCTGGGTTTTTCGCAAATGCGAAGTAACCGCGATAAAATGTGAAAGTCTACTTTGACTGACATAAAATGCTAAATTCGCTGGGCGAGCGCCTATATACTTGGTGGCGTGGCCGGGTGTATCAACTCGCTGTTCTGTCGCTTGGGCCTAGATCCTGTATATGGTTGACAAGAGAGGGACGAGGCTTGCCCGGATACTCGCACAAAGCAGAAAGGACAACAAGAACACACCACCTCTTTCTCTGTCTCTCAATCACCTTGTACTTAAACATAGCCAGCTTGCAACTCGTGACCTGAGAGAGACATAGACAAAGGTCATGGCGCCAACGCCAGACACACTGTTGTCAGGCCATCCCAAAAAACTACCGCTCAGCTCAGATGAAGACACTGCTATCTGGAACAAGAAATGTGTGTTCTGACTGTATAACGGTGACATTTGAAGTTTCTTCACTAAGAATAATTACCGCCTGATGTGCTATACCCAAACACACGTGCTTCCAGAAGACATTAGAATCGCCTGGGCAATACAATAGCGCTCCCTCTCTATTGCTCACTCACTTACTCACTCACTCACTCACTCACGCATGCATGCATGCATGCATGCACACACACACAAACTACTCGTGCTTATCCCTGCTTAGCTTGCTACAGCTCAAATTTTACTGCCCAGACTTAGAGCTTTTTGAGATAAGCAGCAAGAACGCAACGTGAGTGGTTGGCCGTGTGTGAAAACGAGCATGTCTAGCTTTAGCATTGCTTTTCAACGAACAGTCGTCTAGATTTGGTAGCGTTCAAATGTAGGTCCAACACCTTTCTTATTGGCACACTGCCGGAATAAAATCACAAACTTGTGACCTTGCTCAAAGTCAATGCGGACATGTGCACCTACTTCTGTTGTTGAATATTGGCTTCCAACTTAACATGGTGCCGCAGCTAAACACAGTTCACGACTAGTGCGCAAAAATTAAGTAACTACCAATGTTGGCATCGCTCATCTGCTGCACGGCAGCCGCCATCAAGTACGTCATGAGGAAAGACCTAGGCCCGCGCATCGTTACGCAATGCTGCCTACACACGCCACTGCATTCATCGCTCGCTCGTTGTTAAATTTTTTGGAAACTTGGTAGCTATTATAGGCTTGTCTGGTATCAAATTCTTCAGAAAAATAATGCCTAATAAATTAAATTATTACATTCTTGAAAATTGTCTGTTTTATGACGGTGACAGTTTAACACAAACTTAGATAAAACAATTTTTTAAGGGGTACAATTTGGGTAATTTGGAAACGACAACAACGCAACTATGACAAATTTCTCAGAAACCATAGCTTGTCGTAATAGTGAGACTCGGCTGTACTTGTGAAAGCGTTTTACAGCAAACACAATAGCTAAGGCCTCCCTGTCAATCTGGGAGCAATTCTTCCCTGCTTTAGACAATGTACTAAATGCAATTCAAGTCCATCTGTTTTATGACTCAACACAGCTCTCACACCAAGGAGATGCATCTAGGCTACGAATATTGGCATGATTGAGTCATTGTGGGTTAACACACAATCAGAAGTGATCATTTGCTTTGCCCACCTGAATGCTTGTTGGCATTCTTCTGTCCATTCCCAACTCTTACTACCTTTAGTTAACTCATATAGTGGTTTCTGTTTACTAGAGAACATAGGAAGGAACTTGTGATAGTACTGAATGAGTCCAAGACCAGATTTTAGATCAGTTACATTTTTGGGAATGATGCCTGGGATGTTAGGCACTCACCTTTTCTGTCAACTGTAAGACCCAAGCACTTAACCGACTCTTTGAGAAACTGACATTTTCCTAGCTTAACCTTAACATTATACGGTATTTGTACAACTGTTAGAGCAATTGACCCACTTTTTGTTTACTGTCATTTTAATCCTTACCCACAATTAGTACATCTTCTATGTTAACACATAACATCATTTATTCCCTGCAGGATGCTGTTCACCACAGATTGGAAAATGGCTGGTGCACTTGTCACTTCAAATGGCAAACATTTCCACAGAAAAGTCCAAGGTGCGTATTAATGGTGAGGTACTTCCTGCATGCTGGATCCACTTCCAGCTGTAGGTAGGCATTGCTGTGATCCAACACCTAGAACACATGCCCCCCAGCTAGGTTCGCCAACTCTTCCAAATTTGGTAAGGGGTATGAGTCAACCTTGATTGCACAATTCAGCGTTGAGGACTTGAAGCCCACACACAATCTGATAAACCTCCCCTTCCACTTCTTGATAACTGGCCCGATTCGGCTCGCACAAACGCTGAATCTTACCTGAACCATCTTCCCAGACTCCTGCAACTCTCGTAACTGTTTTTCGACTACTGGTAGCACTGTGTAAGGGACTGAATATGCCTTGTGGAAGACAGGTGTAACATCATCCTTCAGCAGGAGGTGGGCCCGAAACATACCTATTGCACCTGAACATTTCCATTCAAATACCTGTGACTACTTTAATTTCAACTCCTGTCCTACTGCTTCAAGCTTCCCCGCTGTGTCCTTTGCAACTTCCTGAGTTACTACATAAGTTATCTTCTCTATACACAGTCATTTTCTCCAGTCAGGCAAGATTATGTCCTATCAGTCCCTGCCAAGAAGGGGAGCTGTTTTCCTGTGTGAAGCTGTCACTATAAGAGGCAATAATAAGAGGCAAGATATGCGACACACCTGATCCACTAACTACTTGCACGTCTATCTGCCCTAACACCAGTACTTCATCTCCAGTGACTGCTCTTAGAGTCAACCTGCACTTCTGGAACTTTGCTTTGGGAAACAGATCCTTGCATGTAGTTAAGGACACAATATATATACTAGCACCACTGTACACTCCCATTTATACTCGTTTATGATCCACCACTGATACTAACTTTTGTGGTTTATTGACAGATTTAACGTACACTTGCTCCCAATTGCCTTGTTTGGTAAGGCCATGCACTTGTTTTATTTCTATGTTCTCGAAAGTCACTACATTCGCCCACGACAAAGTCGTTGCTATATTCGTCCAAGTCCTGTAGTTAGTTGACATTTCTTTCGCTTCATCACATCCTCGTCATGTGTCCTTATTTACCGCACTAGAAGCATGTTCATGAAGCTCCGGGGCACCAATTGTGATTATGTCCTCTGCAACATCGCGAACACAACTTATCATGATTATCTTTCATCCCGGACCCAGTTAGTTGACTTTGTTTAGCTTTCTGCTTGAAATGTGGTCGTGACTAATTTGGTCTGTTGATTCCGCTGATTTCACTATTGTAGGTTGCACTAACTTAGCTTCAGAGGCCGCCAATTCCATGCTAACAGTGACTGCACTTCCTTTCTCAAATATGAGGTCAGGTTCAATGAAAAGCTTGTACTGAATCATATCATTTCTGAGCTCGCAAACCAGTCAATCAATCCTTCAGTGCACCATTGAGAAACTCCCCAAAATCACACGTTCTAGCAAGGTTTTCAAGTTCCATAATATAATGTGATACTATTACCCCATAATATACTGTGATACTATTTCTGTCGATAGTTGGCCTGTCTTATAAAATTTGAATCGCTTGGCGATTACCATGCAAACACGCTAACAACGGCGCAATAATACTTCAACAATTTTCTTATATGAATTTGAGGTTGGTGTTACAGGCAGGAGCAAATTCTTCAAAATTCTGTATGTTTTAGTGTCGGACAACTTGATGAATAGTGGCACTTTATCAGAGTCAGCAGTTTTGTGGACTATGAAGAATTAACCTAAGCGGTTAATGTAAGAGTAAAAAATCTTTGTTGTTTGGGTCATATTCCCCGATATGAACAATCAACCCCATGGGCTGAAGCAGAGACTGTTGCACACGTGAATGAATACCAATCCACGTCTTCAGTTTTACATAGGTGCCTTTATTCACGAATTCTTACATTTACATCCTTGCAATCCACCATCTTAACTCTCTGCCGCCCCTATTTTATATTGCTGACCACTTTCTTCAGGCTCGACCAACCTCTCCATGTAATTCTACCTCGTAATATACACTACAAACCAATTACATACATTACAGTATATTCAAGACAGAACAAGATACATTACTTGATAAAAGTCGAACTCACTCTTAGTACTCTTAGTACATGAACTACAATCAGGGTTGGGTCATTCCCAATTTATAGAAGACACAGGAGACATAACATTGATAACATAAGATTCAACATGAGATACAAAGGCTTAAACTACAACAAGAATACAATTAGCTGGCAGGGTGTGTTGGGCCATGCGACACTGGCAATAACGACTTAGGTTCCGACAAGACTCACTAGCTAGGCTAGGCGCTTCTGATAGTTTCGACATAAGCCGAAACAATATCTAGACAGGACTCTTCGGGCCTCGAAACACTGGAACAAATCTGAGTTGTGCTAGTGACAATTGTTATGTGGCAATTAGCCCTTTGACCCCTAGGAAAGTTGCAACAAACTACATAACTTCCACTTTAGTAACTTTTAGCGACTAACACTGTGGCACTGTCAGCCATTACAATACTCTGCAACATAATCCCTAGTAGGCTATACTTTATCCATTCCAAAGTTGCAGTAGAAATAAACATTGTCGCTTGCTGATTTACGTAACTGCTTAATACCGTGACAAACTGAATAAGTGCATCCACACTATTTTAGTCTACGTAACAGGCATGAAGCGCGAGTTCACCCGAATTCCTAACTGAACCAACATGGCACAGTGCATCTAGGCATGCCTGACACTCAAGACAGGAAGATGGTACAAGTTTGGGTCAGGCTAAGGAATGTCACCGCTGGTGACACAAGGTTAGGTTACACACAGGTTATGCCTATCGAACATCACCCCCCCAGCAAGTACAAGAGAAAGGTAAGAATAAGGTTTCTGAAGAGGCTTTTCAGATGTCACCGAACAGATCAGACTAAGAGCGAATAGGGACTTTCGGACGTCACCCACTCAGGAAGGCAAGTGCCAAGGCGACCTGGCGGTTAAGCCCAGTCCCTGACCACTGACAAGATAGGGCTACTGGACCGCCTTATATACCCATCAGAAGGGCTGAAGTACAGTTAGGTGGGCAGTGCAAAACGGTCGACTGGCTGCTCGGGGCCGTCTGCTTCTACAACTGTGCTACCTTCACAGACCAAATACTCACTCTGATCACAAAATTACTTCACTGCACAAAAGGAAATATCCCAACTTAAATAATTACTACATATGTTGCCATTAAACACTCAAATTATCATACAAGAACACTTAAATTAATATTAAATACATTTAAACTAATAACAAACTGATAAAATGCATACAGTAGTAATTATTTGCGTATTTCCCAAGTTTACCTGTGATTTGACTTTATAAAGTATAAATTAAAATATGCACTGGATAAACATGAGTACATATAAAGACTGTGTCCTTAGTCCTTACAATCTTAAATGCTAACATATTACCTTGATATATAATGAACGGTAACATGGCAATTGGTGAAGTGTGGGCTAATGCTAGTTATTTTAGGTTAAGATAGTAAAGTGTTAAAAATTAGGACAGAGTATTAATTATATTTTTAGTTGGACGCAACTGCAATGTCTCAACTGCTCTAGAATTTTGTAGTCAGTATCACTGACACCAAGTTATTTCAAGTTGCTGATGTATTAACTTATTGTAGTTTGGTCCATGGCCGAACTATACAGGCCTGTCCGATCGGCGATCGAAATACATCGCTACTGCGCAGTGACGTCACTTAGTACCCATACGAGCAGATGTTTACATTGTCACTAATGGGAGAAAAACGACCAGAGCTTAATTTGTTCGGAAATAAGAAATAACTGGCGTAATAGATAACCAAAACTCACTAGGAAATAAATAACAAGTATATTACCTTCACAAAAAACAAAACGGTAACTATTTATGTAGTGAAGTACAGTATTTATTTAATTAAGCCATTATGAAGTTGGCCGCACAGCTGTTATTGACGTTTATAAACAAGACTGTTGTGTTGGTCCGTCAAATTTATTGTTTCCCGTTTTTATTTACGTGTGTGTATGTGCGGAAAATTTTAACCTTGTTGGAAATTGCGTATGTTTAGCTAAAACATTTGATGCTGCAACATTAAACTTTAACGTAATAATAATAAACACCAATTTTTATACCAGTATTTCGTCGCGCCATTTTACCGATTACACAAAGAAAATGAACTAGGCCTACTTATTTATTGGTTGTTCTCCGTTTATTTGATTTGATACTATTTCATAATTTAATCTAGGACTCAGACAAAATGTTAAATGAAACCCTATATTGCACTTAACTTTATTGCTTGTGATTCAAGTTTTATAATTTCCCATCTTGGACTTTTATCAAAATAAGAAGCGAAATATATTGAACCTACTTAGAAAAACTAAGTTCTAATATAAAATTATTAGGTTAAAATTAACATTACATTGGACTACCTTACTGGCAGTAGGTTATTTTCATATCATTGTTTCTCTTTACATACTATCATTGTCAGCACAATGACTTAACAAAAAAGTAGGCCAATAAAAATAATTCGTTTCATGCAGAGCGTTAGGCTATCATTATGTTATTATTCACAATAAATTGATATTTACAAAATGCTTAAATTGTATTTGTACGGGTAGTTGATTGTACGATTCATTTTGCATTCCTGTTATTTTACCAGCATAGAACCACTTCTATATCCTTAGACCTGCTTGGGATCAGTGGAGGACTCAGAAAGTAAAAATAATAATAATAACCTAAAACAATGAATGAATCAGATACTCAACATAGATTCAGAACTTCATTAGACATATTAAAACTATTTTTAAAATATATTCCAACTTTAAAAATCACAGATATAATTAAAAGTGTACAGTATTTAAAAAAAAAAGTTTCTCATGCTACAGTTTTACTGCTATTTATACATAGGCCTAAATAAGGCTGTCATTATTGTGCAACAATATAGCTGAACTACAGTTTAGTTTTTTTTTTTTTTTTATAATAACCATTGAACCCTAAATAATCTATAATGACAACCATCCTAGGTTTGTTGCTTCACTTTTATAAACTTGAGACTACATTGATGCTCCACATATTTCGTTCATTAGTAAGCCTGATCCCATTGGGACAAATAGTAAAGTCAGCTAAGTTTTAAGTCCACGAACTGAGTATACAATTTTTGTTTATTATGTTCTGATAAATTTGAACTTATGTACTTCAAATATTTCTAAAAGCACCCAACCTGTCAAGAAGTTAGTCTGTTAAGCAATGTGGGCTATTTTGGTCATGTAAGTTAATAATATTTCAAAGAATGTGGTGAGGTGATTTAAACAAACAACTGGCGTTTAATGACAAAGGGCATTTTCTCCACATTAACTGTTGATTCCATTGTTACATCTGTTAAAATTAATGATGATGTTTAACTAGAATTGGTAACCATCTAATTAACACTATATAAGGATTTTTAATTGCATTTTTTGCATGTTAGTATAGAAAAATAGAAAATTTACTCTTTAACAGATTTAATCCACACCTTAAGCAAATACTTTATAAAACGATACAATCCTTAAACGTAATATCTTACACAGAAATCTAAGGTGTATCAGTAAGTTATCATACATGTTCCAACCAAAAATACTTTGCTGTAGTAAGATGTTTCCTCAAAAATTTGGCAAAAATATTATTATATTTCTCTTTCTGAATTTTCCTGTGATAGTCTTAAAATCTGTACATTTCATGTAAGCAGAAAGTGTACTATATTCCATTAATTTATATCAAACACCCTCTTGATCCCAGATAGGCCTGGGTTTTATAGTACGCGGGTAATCTTGGTTGTATTGTAGTTCCATGTACAGAAAGAATTTTGATGTGTGCATTTTGAACATTATCATAAAACATTTTTAAAAGTTATGTTTACTAAAGACCTTACAAGACTCCTAAATACTGGCGGACATGTCTACAAAAAAAAAACTGTGTTACAGCCTACCTACTTTCACTGGTTATGAAATTTGTGATGGGGCCTATACTTAATTGTTTTATAACAAAAGTACTTACTATAAAAAGGTATGCTCTGCAACACACATCAGACAACACTTTTTGCTGATGACACTGTTCTTTTGTACAATCATAGTGCAAGCAGTCTGGGACCCGTGCGTGGGAAGGAAAGTGGTAGAGATGGAGAAGGTGCGGAGAAGGGCTGCTAGGTGGGTCACAAATAAGTGGAGGACACAGGGAGAGAGAAAGGAGGATTTCAGACCATCAGTAATGGTGAGAAGACTGGGGTGGGGCACACTGCAGGAGATGAGGAGAGTGGAGAAGCTGGTAGGAATATTGAAGGTTGTGAGGGGGGTGGGTGGGCACAACTGGGTGACAAGATACAGAGAGGTATATTCAGGGGAAGGGGTGATCATGTGTGGATGATACAGATGGTGGGGAAGAGGGCATAGAGAGGAAAAAAACACTATGGTGGTGAGAACGGTAAAGGATTGGAATGAGTTGGCGAGGAATGTGGTTACGGTGACGGGAGCGAGGGAGTTTGGAAAAGGTTGATGGGGTTGAAAAATTGAGAAGAGCTAGTTTAAGCAAATCCTTGGGCTGAGGCCCAATTGCAAGAAGAAAATAAAATAAAATAAACATTATGTTGCAACAATTGCAAGAAGACCTAAACACACTCAATGTGTACCTAAACTTAAACAAGCTAATACTGAATTATGGCAAGACAAACTATGTTATATTCAGTCCTCCAAGATTTAAATATGAAGAAACCTTTCAACTCACAATAAAATAGCCCCATTTTTAGAGTGAACAAAGTGAAATTCCTGGGTATAAACATTGACGAAAACTAGCATGGAATGTTCATATAGACAAAATTACTAACACAATTCTACCAACAACAGGAGTGTTGGGCAGGCTACATGGGATGCCATTCTTGGTAAAAAAAAATTCTATTCACTATTCTCTTATAGTCATCTGCGATATTTGAGTCCCATTTGGGGCTCAGCTAATAAACATGCAGTTTACCCTTTACAGATCATTCAGAACCAAGCCATTAAAATAATATTTAATTTCCCTTCTTCCATTAGTACTAACTAGTCAGTTAAGTGCTTCTAATAAGAAGCATGTATAAGTACAACTTACCAGCTCACATATGTGCAAATGACAGTAGCTTAACTGGGAACAGCATACATGATCACACCACCAGGCATGCAGGAAACAAACTGCTTTCTTCAATTAACACTGAATACGGATGAAAATCCTGTAGTTTTAGGGGTTTGCAACTATTCAACTGCCTTTCCATTACCATCAAAGCTGCTGCTAACCGCTGTTATTTTGAAGAAACTTTTGAAGCAAGACCCATTTAAGAAACTAGACATGGGATAGTATACTACATTATTGATCTCTGTCATTGGCTAGAGACTTAATATTTATTACTATCTGCACTTGTACTCATAGCACTGGAAAACTAGAACATGTGATGTGTTTAAAAATAATTTGCTCATGAAGATAAGTTGACTTCTATCAGTCTGTGTATTTCAGTTTGGTATTGTGTAATAAGTTAACATTGCACTTAGCCATAACTACCTGCAAACAGTATTTTCTAGATATATTGTTGTTATATTTCCTTACGCAGTAATGTAACTCATATAGGATATAGTACGATGACAATTGGTGTTTATGCATCCTAATATTTATCACAGTCAGTTCTTACTTGCGATTGTGATATGTTCATTTGTGTAAGTGTTAGAATGTAATACGTTTTGGATAAAGTGTCTTGGTTTTATTTTTGTGTAACTTAACTGTAATACATGTGCAATATTTTCATATTGTAAAATTATACTCTTCTCTTTCCTCAGTACTTTTGTTTTCAACTTTCTCGTGAGATATTCCAAATTGTTTTATAGTTATATTTCTGTATATGTAGGTGTGCATATGTGCACACATGGGCAAGATTATCGCACCCTGAAGCCATCTTAACACCAAAATTTTATCGTTAATCATAATAGGCCCTCACCTAGAGCTTTGCTCAAAGGGGCTGAACTTTTTAAGTAAGTAACATATTGTTTGTAATTTGATTATTTTGGTAATTAAATAAATAAAAATGAAAATAAATTACAGCATTATGGGTTTAGTTAAGAAGAGCACTAGAAAGACTGGTCAGGATGTATAAGAGGGTGAATGGTGACGGAGAGGCTGGGGTAAATTATGCTGCCTGTTAACTAAGACAGAGTATAGAGGAAGATGGAATGGTAGTGAGGAGATTCCAATATTGAAGAGCATAACACAGCAGGGTACCATAGGTACCATTCTACGCTTATGATGCTGACGAGGAAGTGACGTGGAATTAGCTGTCAGAGAAGTAGGTATCGGTGAAGGGGTTGGAAAGTTTAAGAGGTGTTTGTGGAAGAGGTTATAGCTTGCCAATAGGCGGTTGTCCAATTACTAGTGAAATAGTTATTATTATTGTTGTCAACAGCTGAATTTTGGCGAGTTGAATTCAAGTATGTTTCAAAATGCTGCACAAAATGTATAAGTTAGGCAAGTCACTAATATTTTACTTGCATCATAGTGCAAGATAACCATAAAGATTAAAAATCCATTGATTTTGTTGTAACTTAAAATTTCTCCTGAACATGTGCATGCTTGACAATGTAAACATTGTTAGGGCATTGGCTTAGAATTTCCATTTAAACCGACGTTGAACCACAGTTGAATTGTAGTTGCTGGACATAAATGTTAAGAAAAATTATTAAACACATTGTAAGAGCCTGGTTTGGGAAACGTTTGCATAATACTTATCTTTATTTATGTCCAAGCCACATTATGCAAATTGTAGGTTAGGCCACCCTTACTGCCAGAACGTTACTTTTAAAATATTAACCAAATAATAGAACCTAAAACACTTCAATTTTTCACTAAAATATTGACTTTCGTAATATAGAAACTGTTTTACAGTTAGTTGCTACCTACAAAAGTAAAAAAAATCACTTAACCACACACTGCATAAACATGATTTAAATGGAAAGCAAACAGTTAATTCGCAGAAACACGTTTCGTGGATGAGCATGGAAGAATTTTTGAAGACCATATTTTGCAAATTGTTGTACATTTCGTTGAGCTAAACAACATACTAACTGCATTATTTAGCTTTTATGTGAGTACAGCAGAACGAGCCGAAGTCGTTTGCTTGCATTGATAGGCACATATTTAACCACCAATAAAAGTTATTTCATATGTAAATTACCGGTTGTTACTATTATGAGCACACGAAGTATCTATTCAAGTTTATTTCCAGAGAGATCCGATCAGCTTGCACATTGTAGTTTCTTTAAAAATCGCCGTTGACGTGAAAAGAAGCACGGATTTGTATACATTTAAATGGCCATTCCGAGCAATCTGGGTACGGAGTGACGTCACAAGATTAGAGCGAGACAGAGCTATAATGCGCACGGGCACACCATTATACGTACATCGTGGTTTGGTCTTAATTTGCACTTACTCTGATTTCAACCTTTAACAAGTATATTGTTTTCTTACCACTACTTGATGTCATAGTTTCCGCTCAAATTATTTTATGATCTACCTTGATATTGTGTACTGGCATGTGTTTACTAACAATTTTAATTTCTGTAAATAAATAAAAGTCGTGCAATGATTCACTAGTGCCACCCATGTACAGTAGAACCTCTATTATCCGCGATAATGCAGGGGACGAGACAGTCGGATAACCGAATTTCACGATTGATCGAGTCATTAGTTTATCTTATCTGGTGCCATTACTCAGACGTGGTTATTATCAACGGGAGTTGTTGCTATCTTATCTGCTACCACGTAGCAGTGTCTGCAATTATCTGACTGCTGCACGTCAGTCA
>PNEQ01062375.1:0-29104 GCA_003012365.1 Medauroidea extradentata | reverse complement strand
TATATATATATATATATATATATATATATATATATATATATATATATATATATGGATGAAAACTTTGATTACTTTTCAGGGTGTGTTACTTTTACACGTGCACAAAAAAAATAACAACGCAAACGTGTTATGGCATAGAAAATGTTCGTTTAGTTACGAACCATTGAAAAGTAAGGCTGTCACAAAATAACCTGTGATGAAAATAAACTGTATAAAAATTGTTATGCCATTAAACAGTTCAGAAGTTACCTCAATGGCATGGTTAATTACAGTATTTTAAGACAAGCTCTAGCCTATGTTAGAAATAAAATTTATTTTATTGCTATATAGAACATAATATTGTTCGCAAATTAAATTTCTAAAAGAAAAATCTCAAAACACCAAATGTGTGGTTTTTTACTATTATAATATTTCCTTTGTTGTGAAGCGAAATTTATTTACCATAGGTACAGACTCAAAGTAATTTGTATAAATGCAATACCTTTTTCTGTGATAGAAACCTAATAAGATCGTAAAGATGTTTGAGGGCACGTAAAACACACAATAAATAAAATTAATACTGTACATATGTGCTAATTTCCGTTTTTAAATTATGGGTTATGAGAACGCAAAATGTCGAGCGAACGACTGGAATATTTAATCGTCGATATAATCTGAACTACTCATAATTGGATGAGACTTTTACCAAGTAGATACTTTATTATCGGACATCTGTTTATGTAGCACTAGGCGGTGGTTGATTTCATTTCCAGTAAGAAATTAAAAACTATTTTTAAAAACATAAATGCTTTAAACCACAAATTCCATTCAAATGGAAAAATGTAATTTTTTTTTAATTGTCAGTTTTACAATTCTAGAGCTATATAATAACCAAATTCCAAAAATACTCGCGTTTTGATTTGAAAATAATTTAAACATGCCGTAAACCTCTGCGTGAAATATTTTCGGATACTACAATCCTCATAAAATAATGGTAAGTAATTCAGATTTTATCGACCGTTGAGCATTCCAGTCGGTTGCTCGACATTTTGTCTTTCCATATTACTTAATGCGTAATCGTTTCGCAATAGAGAAATGCGTGTGCGATTTATTGTAACCATTTTTTTTTCCTGTGCAAATATTTTGCAAGTAATTTTTGTCTAATATATTACATCAGTATTATACCAGCCTTTCTTTTCGTTGACAAACGCGTCGTGTTAGTTCTTCAACTACACAGCCCGGTTTATAAAAACTACGAATGCCTTCGCCAGACTTCAGGGCATAAAACTTGTTCAGAGACATCTCGAATAGCTCATGTTTGTACACACGTGGTACGTTAGTTCATGGTTATGTGTCCTTCAGAGAAGCAATGCAGACCCTCACAACGTGTTCAAAACTCTTATTAAAATGTTTACGCGGGAAAAACCCGACAACAAAGCGCTGAGTATTTTAAAAATCACGCACTGATGAACTAGTATTACATAAAAGTGTGTTTTTCTGCAGATCAGACAGGCGCCGGCATTGCCTATTAAAATATCCAAAGAAATGTACTGTTATAAATGAAAACTAGTTCATACGCGTTACCAAACGGTACTCAAAAGACAAAAGCGTGAAGGTTCTATATCCAGATTTTACAATTGTTTTGTGATTTTACTGTCATATACGCGGTTAATCTTTAAATATAAACGTTTGATCACTACGTACTTTGTGATACTTGTAAGGTTTACTGAACCTAGGCCACCTGTAAAATAATGTAACGCTAATTAATCTTGTTCGTTGGTTAAGAAGTTCCTACAATGGCTACATTAAAAAATATATCGTACCATTTTACGTGTTCCTAGCAATTAGTTTATATTTTTATTATTCTTAATCTACATGACTAGAGTTCATGACATTCTTACCGATGAACAACGTTTCTTACTAAATTATGATAAACTTTACAGGAAGTTTCAAACTTATAAATACGTATCTCGCATTAATTTAAAGGTTTGGCCCGATGCTGAGGTGATAGCTGAGTATGATAGGCGTTGCGAGCCAGAAACTATACCTGCGTGACATCATCGGCGTCAACTTGTGTTCTGTACGTCGATCAGTCGATATTATTATGAAAAAGCGGTCGACATGTAGAATGCCAAAGTCGAAATGTGGAACTCCTATGTTGACTTAACTGGGGTAGCGGTTGACATATCAAAATCGTCAAGACGGTCATTGACATCTTCGAGAGCGACACTTCAAACTTTTGTCGACTTATACGAATCATATAACCTTATCGTTTTGTGAAAACGGAAAAGGGTTTCCAATTCTCAGTGATACATAATAGATAAAGTTTTATTCACATGTGTCACAAATGGTACACAACTATTTTCACTTCTTAGTTCAAGCGATTTCACAAAGTAAATTTTTTAAACTGAACATAACCTACCTACTTAACTGCATTCTTATAGTTTCAATGCATTGCAGAAATGCTACAATATATTTTTAATTTAAACAAAGTACTGTTAGAAACACTGTGCAAGCGAAAATCAATTCGAATGCAACCTGCTTTGAAAATAGGACAAAAAAGGGAAAAGAATACTATATTTCGACACAGGAAAGATCGCTAAAATGTATTTTAGTCCCGTCATTTCACGCAACGTTTATTGTAGCGCGAAGATGTGGAAAAATAGGGCAATACAGACCGGTGAGTTAGTGTTCGAGAAGCGCACAGAAGAAACGAGGGTAAAATTAAGAAATGGGAGATGGAAAAGAAACCATTTCAGCGGAAAAAAATAAAATGAGACCGAGGGCAAAGTCGAACGATAACGAAATTCTGCCCTGTGTCCGCATTGGTTCCTGGTATCTTACGCGGTTTTTTTTCTCAAAGACAGCACGTGGCAATTTACTCCTTTTAACCCTCTCTTCCTGTTCTCCCGGAGTATCGCGAACGAAAAAGAAAATAAAAATAGTGATCTCTGGGCTAACAGAAACACTGTTTTCACAGTAACTTCCCTCTATGGACGATAGTCACATCCTCACAACCACAACAGTATCTGTAATTCCATTTCAGGAACAAGTTAAGACATTAATTCAAAATTTTAAAAAAGCACTCACAGGATACTAAATTTCCAACCCATCAGACCAGTAAAATTGCTCACATTCACTAAAAACGAAAACTATAAAAGAGCTGATGACCTTTAAACGGATGAACAGATTTTCTTTAATCATAGCTAAGAACACACTCGATCAAGTCACCTTTCAAACAAAAAAATAAATAAATAAAAATATGTTCATTCGTTTAGGAGCTGCGATGCCACAGACAAACACACAGAACCAACAAATACACAGACATACACGTCAAACGTATACAATGTACATGCAAAAGATTTTGAGAAAGATTTTGAATATGTGTGAAAGAATTGCTGTTTCGAAACCCACATGAACACAAAATAAATTGCAAACAAAAAAAAATTAACTGTATAGTAATTGATTTTCGCCATTTTTCCCCGTGTGCTACGAGTATTGTAAAATTTAAATTTTCAAACTTTTCAAGAATACGATTTCTAACTTTATTTATTATTATTAATATCGAATACATTTATTTCTCGAAAATCAACGCAAGCAGTGTAGTTACGTGCCTGATATCAGTCATAATTGTGAGAGGAGATTAAGTCTTCCGACAGTGATAACAAGCAATTACCTGGCAACTGATTCGCACGTTGAGAACATAAACTGTATTTCATTATTTTGACACTGATCGGAGTTTCGTTGCTTATGAATATTATGTATACTGTCATCGCTTACTGTATATTATTTGAGCGTGCGTGTGTTTTATCGTATCGACAAGGTATCCATACCACAAGCCAGTATTACCTATCAAATCCAAGAACAAGAACCGTAATTATAAGATATTATAAAAACTTGGGTACGACATTTGAATCATTCTAAATGTTTTTGCTACATAAAAGTATAAAACTGTTATGATACCATCAATAACGTGTCATTCTGTGTCTTACAAAACATTATCATTCAGGGACGGTTCTAGCCTTTTCTTCGCCCGGGGAAAGAATTACTGTGATTGCCCCCCCCCCCTCATCAATATCCTTATTCAATCAGTCCAATCAACTCAACAGTAATTAACGTATCTTGTATACGTTGTTTTGCGCTCGCGTAAATAACAGTGTAAAATGTTACTAGAAATACATAAAAACCTGTACTTAATAGCTACCATTAGCATTGTTTTAAGCGTGCATTCTTATTGTAATACTGTATTTAACATTATATTATATTCAAGACTAATAAAAATACAAAAACAAAAATATATATTACGTTTTTTTTCACTCATTTACATTTTATTCCCAAGTAAAAATTTTTGGCACCACCACCCAGCGTACGGGGCAGTCTGCACCCCTGCCCCCCCCCCAACATACGACACTGATCATAATGAGTTACCAATTGTTTATCACATCGCTGCCGACTACGCTCCTAGCAACCAATAACATGTCCGTTTATACGAGTCTATACATATGCGATATGACACTTTAAAAAAAATTATGCAGGTTCACTTGATGCTGTGGAGATAAAAATACTGCTGTGCAGCCGCTACACCTGTTAATATTTTACACAACTTTTGAAAACATTTACGTCTTGGATAGTCGGTATTGTAAAGGAGCAGACGCATTTCACGAGTTCAGTATCCTGCAGGTTAGACTTCACATTCCTATGTGTATTCTCAAATTGCGGGCGTTTTGTAAGGAATCAATCTCTTAAAGCGTACCAATGTTATTAGCTCATGTATTTTTATTTCCAATTAAAAAATGTACTGGGAATTCACTCAAGTTCGGATTTCAGCTTGTTGTTAAATTAACTAGAGAAATTTTCCGGTCTTAAGCAGTACATTTTTTTACTTCTTGATAAGGTAAGGTTCAGCCGAGATTACGTGGAATTCTGTGACCACCCGATAATTCAAACTGTGGGACATTTTTGCAAGAAGGATGTAAAATTAGAATTTTTATGTTAAGAAAAATGACCCTACCTCATTATTTCTAATGTTTTGTCTTACATGGCAAAACCCCATGCAAATAACATTTTTTTTTTAAATATAATACGACGCATATGTTAGTGACAGCTGATGCGTGATCCAAAACACACATGGAACTACAAAGCCCACGTCAACCGGTTGGAGGATTCTAATTGAGGATAAGAAATAATATGGCCTAAAAGGACGTGAAGAAGACACCATATTGGTAGTTTCAAAAATTATAGTTGGCTTGCAAGATAAATAGAACAAAGTTGCCGCCGTTTCTGTCAAACAATTATTGTTTAAAGAATGAACTAATTTTATACAAATAGTGTGTTGATTTTTCGACGTAGGAAGTTTAATAAACTTGTGTCGAATACGTGTTTTCAATTTTTCACTGAAATGAATATACTGTGAGAAACGCCACATTGAAAACCAATTTTAAAGTAACACCCTTTAAAAAAAATTAGTACAACAAATTCAATAATTATTTAGACACCCTTCTCAGTGCTGTTGCTCTAAACAAAGCCGTTTTGAATTTACTTTAAAGAACTTATTTAAACGCTGATAGTCATAGTACCGTTATCCTTCCTTTGTTCACTTGAAAGATAATTTGAGTGGTAAATAACTTCAAATTTGTACGAGTATTAACTTGGTTTAAATACATACATTGTGAATATTTTGAACATAAATTAAAATTTTTTTTCTTTCCTAATTTTTGTATAACAGCACATAATAGTTAATATTTACAAAAAAAAAAGTTTTATTCTATCAAGTAAACAAAACTGATATATCGAAATGAAAAAATCCACGTTCATGAACAGTGTCACGCGCTACGTCATGGTGGTATTAAATTAATATATAGATATATTAATTTAATACCATGTCAAGTTTTCGTACATAAATTACCGCAGCTATAGAAAATTATTTGCTTAGTAGCACTCACACACAAACTTTGCTTATGTGAGTGTGGTGTCTTCCATTCTATAAAAAGTATTTGTGATGTAAGTGCTGTAATCGGTATATGGAAAATAAATAACTAATTATACACATATATGTATAAACATTACATTTTTATATTAAGCAAATAATCAGAGAAATGACAGTTATGATGTTCTTTAAAATTCAGTATTTTTTTTAAATAGAAAGAAGTTTATTGCCGTAGTCCGTAACGCTGTCCTTCAGAGTAAGTTATTTCATTTTGGAAGTCAGTTCACTTTATGCAAATTTGGACTTCGACATGTCAATACACAAAAACTATAAAAGCTAATAATTGTTCATTAGGGCGAAAATAGTCACAACGTATGTATACAAAAAAACCATACCTCGCATAGATATAGCGGAGATGGAAGATATTTTTGTTGGGAGTAGTGGAATTAAAAAAAAAAGGGGGGGGGGGTATTGAGGATCGTTGACAGAAATTTATTTACGAGTTTTTTCCTATAACGACATGTTAAAGTGTGGGGACGTTAGTGGGCAAATTGGTACTATTTAGGTGGTATTCGAGTCTAAATACTGAATATACAGCTGACAGAAATTTTAATATTTTAAACACTAAAACTTTGGGTGGGTGCAAATGCCTATACTGTCCTACCCTTCCGATCTATGGGAGGGACAATGTATCCCTGTTCCCCCCTCTCCTCGGCCACTACACAGATATAAAGAATATTTTTAAAAATTATATCAGCAACACCATTCTCTTAAGGAGGAGGGCGCCGAGGGCAGGTCTTTGGCCGTTACCATATTATTCGAACACTGCTCATATAATATGAGTAATTTCTGCATAGGACTAGCATTTAAAAAAACTTCACACTTCTGTCTACATTCATTTCAAGTTTATCACTACTCATTAAGGGGTATGGAAAGGTACGATGTCAAGGAGACGACTGAAATACTCAATCGTCAATAACCTGAACTGCACATAAAATTTCGACGAAATTTACTTTCCAAGTAGATATTTTATCAGCGGACGTTTATTTATATATCACTATGTGGTAGTGTGCATTACGTTCAAGTAACAAATTAAAAACCGGTTTTAATTTAATGAGGGACTGAAACCACAAAATCTACGAAAATGGAAAGCAGTCACTTTTATAATTTTAATATGATAATATTAAGGCCTCTATAATAACCAAATTTTAAAAAAATACTCGCGTTTTGATGTGAAAATAATTTTACTATCCGAAAATCTCTGCGCGAGAGGTTCACGATTGTTAAATTTATTTTTAAATGAAAACGCGAGTATTTTAAAAATTCTGTTACAATAGGGGCCTAGATATTATAAAATTGAAAATTATAAAAAATATATAGTTTTCGATATTTGTAGATTTTGTGGTTTCGAGCCCTTATTTTTCTAAAAACTGTTTTTAATTTTTTACTCAAAAGTAAAACATAGTACCGCATAGTGCTATATAAATAAACGCCCGCTGATAAAATAGCTACTCGGAAAAATATCATCGGATTTCGACGAGTAGTTCAGATTTAATTAATGATTGAGTACTTCCATAGCCATCTTTAGTATAAGGCCGCGGCCATAAATCTGGCAACACTGTCAAGAAGCGTCATTTTAACACTTTTTAAGCTCTCCAACGGCAATGTCTTTCCCTAATTCGTCGGCGTGTGGACAAAATAACGAATCAGGGACAGCCTTTGCAGTAGGAGAGCTAAAAGAAGTGTTAAAATGACCCTTATTTGCAGTGTTGCTAGATTTATAGCCGTGACCTCATACTAAAGATGGCTATGGTACTTCAGTCATCTGGTCGATATCGTACCTTTCCATACCCTGTAAGTCATAATTTCTAGCAGTCGAAAATGGGTTATTTTTCTGTTTTTTTTTTTTTTTTTTTTTTTTTTTTTTTTTTTTTTTTTTGGCATGTAAATGCTGTCGCCGAATATTTTAGACGATAAAGGTCTGTAGAGTACGCTTTTATCTTTAACAACACGTAAGAAAATATTAGGGTCGCCGTTGAAAGTCTCACACAGGCGCGTTGTCGGCGAGAAGACTGCACACCAGTTATGTGACTTGGGCCTAGAGGTTAGGTAGAGTCGTGATTCGCGTACTGCGTCGTCCTTATCACTTCCGCATTTCTACGTCTCGAATGCTCAATACGTCCACCTAGACGGCCACCTTAACGCCATGATATTTCATTTATTTCAAACAATTGCAAACAACTCGAATATTATTTACACCAAATCCCTTGAATCAATTTGAGACTGTGTATAGTCACATGATACACCATTCAGCGTTTTTCAAAATAATGTATCGTTTGCTAACGAAAAATTATTTTGCCTTATTTTGACTTATTTAGACAACAAAATATGTGATATTTCAGGGATAAAAATCTAAAAATCCTTTCGGTGTATTGCGACATAAAAATTCAGATACAAACGATGATATATAAGTGTTAAAACTGTAAGATAAATTATATATATATATATATTCGTGTTGAAATAAATTTAAGAAACTAATGCAAAACTGGAGAGCGAGGCCTTAATACGCTGTCGCCACTCTTGGTCCACCTTTTTATTAAAATGTATCATGTGCCTTATTAAGTTAAAGTATCAAACAATTTGTCAGCGCAGGTCGTGAACGCTGCGGGGATGACACGTGTAGAGTACGGAGCAGAGGCGGAATGCAATAACGAGGGTAACTGGAGTATCCTGAGACAACCTTCCTGCCAAATGCATCTTCCGTTTCCCATATATCATACAATCGGCAGCGATCCAACCTGGATTCGAACCCATATCGCCTTGGTTTGAAGATACACTAACTTTTTCTGCTCCACGTCAACGTGCTATAGGGCATATAAGTGAATAAACAATTCAGGGTAGCCACTTACTGTAACAAAAAAAAATCCTGATTTTCCTCAGATTTCCGTGACAGAAAAATTTCCCTGATTTTCACAAGCATGAAAACCGTTCTTTTTGTCAATTTTCTCAAAGTATTTTTCAAATAAAAGTAAAGATAAATTCTTTTAAACAACGAAGAGTGTTGTTCAGCTGAAAATTGTGTAAAAATGCAGCGGAGAAAACAATGAACCTGAAATTTAAGCACAGTTATGTTAATTCTTTTTAACAGAAATATAATAATTCTCTCAAAAATGCATTATTTTCAATCCTTGATTTTTATGGATGCCCCCAAACTACCCAGACACGAGAATTCCTTGAAATTTCTCAGATGCACTGACAATTTCTTGAAATTTCCTTCACACTTCTAAGTGGCTACAATTTCCTTGATAAAATCTGGTTATCCAGGTCCGTAGCCGCACTGCAATTCTACAATACAAAAAAAAACACAACATTATGTTTACGTGTTCGTTATTCAGTTTAATATAAGGGTTTCCTATAACACGTTTTTATAGCGTTCGGTAAAGATAATTTTTAAAATAGGCCATATATTGTTGTACAAAATGTACCCCAATTAAGAAGTGAAATATTGTGACTCACCTTAACACTCACCTTTGTGTACAGCCAAATGGCGAGAGAATGTCAAATGTCCACCTTAATTAATTTTTACTGTTGGATTTCTCCTGCTCTTAACTCAGAAAAGAAGAAAATATAAGTTATTCTTCTGTGCATTTTATATTTCTTGACTCGATGGAAAGAGCTAAAAAAGAAATAAATAAAATAGGATTTCGCACTTACTGTTCTGAAAATGAAGTAAATAGTAAAGTAAGGCTTGTTTGTAAAAGGCGTCAGGCAATTTTCATTGACCTTTAATAAGTGACTCTCTCTCTCTCTTTTTATATGAAGAACTCGAGAGCCAATGTAATGGGTAAGCACTTAGTCTTAACTTTGATATGCAGCACTTTGTTAATGCTAGATGTTCATTAGCAATGGTATGAAAATCACAGTGGCTTATATTAATTCCAAAAATATAATATTAACATGTACGTATACCAGTGCTCACGAAAAAATTTACTAGACGAAAAAGATTTTTTCTGACAATCTTATACTCTTAGTTTACATGTATATTTTATATTATTGAAATACTTTATTTAAGATTGGGTGTTACTCCATGTTGACGTGTCTGTTCACAGAATTTAACATTATTTTATTTAAATTTTAAATATTCTTATTTCAGTGTTTTAAATATGTTCATACGTGTTCTGATTTCAAATCCGTTTCCTTCCATTCGCGAGAACTCTGAATATGTAGCTCTTTTATGGTCACGGGTTCTTATTTAAGTTGTTATTTCGAATATAATTGTTTTTAATTTTTCGAACGAACACACATCATTAAACAGTCACATACATTAGTTCAAAATTGTTCTTATATGTATCTAAAGTTTTCAAAGGAAATTTTCTTATAATTTTGTTAATTTACGCACTTCTAGAAACATAAAATTCAACTATTAGACAAGAATTGCACAATTTTTTCTTTGAAATATTACGATTATAGAGTAAAAACAATTTTCGACAAATCTATGTGACGGTTTTATTGTATTCTATTCATTTTTAAATTAAAATTTATAAAATATATACTCGCAAAAAATGTGTGAGCAGGAATCCGCGTACCGTCTGTCACTTATCCAATCCACGCTATCTCATAAGAATATGATTGGTGCATGATGTCTACTTCTCATGTATTATACGTTTATTTATTAGCAGGGCTTTGCAATATTCGCGTTCTTATTTGGCGACAGACTGTACTCCAATACTTTATACATACGCAATCTGTGAACACGTTGGTCACAACCCCCTTGGTCTATATGTAGTACTAGGAAAAATTCGCGAGTTCAACGACCAACATGCTGGAATCCAATGTCCTATACATACTCAAGCCCCGTCTATTAGTTCATTGTCTGCTGTCTGAATGAGTAGCAGGTAATGGACAAATTTTAGGGCTTCGGTATACACAGGATAATGGATTCTAGCATGTTGGTCGTTGAACTCGCGAAATATTCCTAGCCCTATCTACGTGCGTGATGTCGTTTTCTTACTTTTTGTTTCTAGCCATATACATCCTGCACCATTGGCCTAATTTGCTGGCAGAAAACCACGCGTATTTCGCACGTCCCTATATATTTAAATACGAAACTTCCATTTACCGAATGTCATGCGGTAAAGCATTGGTATCCAAATAACACAGGGCAGATTTTTTTTTTTTTAATTTACTGCAAACGTCAGTAGAATATCCGATACATATTCTGAGGGTCGCGTTTTTTTCCTGCGTAAATTTGGAACGAATTTTTAATTTTCGGTGCACAGAGATGATATCGGCACACGTAATTATCATGGAAGGAACATATTTGCTTAACACATTATACCGACACACTCGAATTACGTAACCGTACCGCGCGTTAGTTTCGCAATATAACATGCTTGATATTTAAGGTATTTTTTATAAATGTTGTATAATACTACAGGAAAAAATTATTCCATATTTTTTTTTGTAAAATAATTAAAATGATTCTTCCTACATTAAAGTTAACAAAGTTAATGAAGATATACTGAAATTATTTATCGTGAGAAGCGAATACCTATGATATGTTCTGTGAAAAACACTTTTTAACGTCTTAAATAATTACAACATGTATAGTTGGTAAATCATACATTGCAGATGCAATTCCTAGTCAGTGGTCCGTTTCATTAAATACCATGATAATTGAGGAGGCCGAGACATTCCCAACATTTAGTAAATATACGTTATTAATCACCTGTAAAACTTCAAGAACATATTTAAATTCATAAAATGCGTTTTTTGGACACGCCGAAAATCCCTGGAGTTAAATAAAAAAAATTGATAGTACATACACAGAATTTTGCCCCATTTTGATTCAGTGCCTTACGTGCACATCTGCAGTTCTGCTTCGTGGTCAGTGATTGGATATTTTAACTCTCTCGAGCCTTGGGATTCTACCGGCAAATCACAGACGTGTGGTGATGCAAAGACTTTATTGTAATTGGCTCAGACAAATGATATACGGCTCTTCATATAGACATGAAGCAGAATTGCAGATGTGCACGTAAGGCACTGAAACAAAGTGGGGGGGGGAGAGAATTATTTTCGCGAAAAACCAGTGTCCCTAATCATCTCTAATCATGTGATATATGTCAACTCAGTCGATTTTCGCAGTAATCTCTTGACCATTCTCTTTCACCCAAAACCAGTACGTACAGAGCCTTTTTTGGCTGCAACTGGGCTGAGATAAGGCCATATTACGTCTTGTCGACAGCAAGGTCTTTAGAGTCGGTGATATACATCCTCGCACAATGACAGGAGCTGAGAAAGGAATCGGCCATGGCATTTGTTAAGGAACCACCTCAGTATTCGCCGGGAATTGTTTCGAGAATGTATGACAAACCGAAATCAGGCAGAATGGCCGGAGCTTGAGCTCGAACCCGGGTCTTTGATAACGTGATTCTTGTGATACCGTTGCACCACCTCAATCGGTTTACGCTGAAGCAAGGAAAACCGTTAGAGTATTTAAACAATCATTTTTTTTCAGTGATTATTGTTTCTCTAGCCTGGAACACACAACAAAATAACTACAAATAATTATTTCAAAGTTAACGGAATTTAGGCATGGAAACCAGAATCATTGTTAAACTGCACATTGTGCCTGATTACTATGGTATTCTGTATTAACTAACATTCCTGATAACCAAATTAGTAGTTAAAACTGCATTCATGGTGCGTTTGTGAAAATGTTTGAAGTACACGACATCTTCAGAACATGTGTTTTACGTCGTAGCTTGATAAATGTTTTAAAGTATCAGTAGTTTTCTGGAGTAAGATAATGTTTTGCACAGAAATGTTGCCATTAATTTTGTGGCAAAATTATGTTACCGTTATTTTACTATCTTCAAGGGAAAACCCTTTCAAATTTGATCGCATACCGAAAAAAAAACACGTTATGATATAAGGCGCTTAGTAATAAAATTAATATTTCTGAAATTATAATTACACTTACGAAGGAAAATGTTTGTTACAGTTAACCATACGTATGTTTGTACATGGCGAAACAAACATATATTATATAAAAAAACACGTTGTTGGCAGAAAAATCTGTGAAAATCGTAACAAATGGTTTAGTTGGTCTAACAAAATTCATGTTTAATGGGACTAAACCCTTCTGTTGAAGTAACAAAATCAGCCAGGCAACCATATATTTGGATGATTCACCGTTTAAACAGAATGTTTTAAAAAAAATTGTAACTGAAAATAATATAGGTTCTATTAATAGTATATTAGTATTAATATACTTATGTGTTTTGTAACAGTATAAACTGAGTGACACTGGAAATGGGATTATTGGCTAAAATGACAGTATACTATTGGTTATGCACTATTTCTTATATTATGCAGACATTGCATTTCAGTTGTCACTTTTTTGGAACATCCTGTACAGACATATTATGTACGGTTAACTCAAGCAAACCTTTCTCTGTACATTATTCATGGAAGCACAAGTATATCGCTGATTCATCGTGAACAGCATAGAATTCTTAGTCCTATTATCGAACAGGCCACAGTCGATCTTCCATTGGCTTCTAACAATACAAATGGGTAGCACGCTATATATATATAGTCTTTATATAATTTATAACTGGCTAGCACCCGTCAAATGTGTATCAAACAGCTGTCGTCCAGTCACAGAAGTGAAAGTGAAATTATGTATTTATGACGTTCAACCTTGTCATGAACAACTCCCCGAAATACTCTTGCTCCTGATGAATTGATGCAATATAGAGTGAGACAATCAATTAAATGAGTAGGTACCGAATCACAGCATTTTAAAAACATACACATCATGCACGTATCCTCTAAAGTGATCTTTCTATTTACATGGTGTGTGAACGGTGTTGTAGTTTGCCACGTTTATTCCTCTTTACGTTAAACAACTAAACATTTTCCCAACATGTATATTACTGAAGAAAAAAAATTCACACCACAAATTATACTTTCTATCAATCAAAATTGTACCACGCCTATTAGAAACATAATTTAGAGACCCCTCAAAATGGCTAAAAAACTACTTTATTTAGACTGCTGTGCAACTACACAAATACCGCCCGGATTAATAAAACGCAATAATAGAATTATGCGTCGGAACTTACTTCAAAATTACCTCGAATAAAATTGCACGGTTGCCGCTTTAGTCTCGTAGAAAAATAGAGTAAATTGAGAACACTGCACGTCAGTTTGGAGCACCGCGAATAGACGCGAAGCAGTTACCGTCAAGTGCGGCAGCAGAACGTTATCGCTCCCCTATCTCCGCACTTCAAACGCGGAATATAAAATCCCGTAAATAGTCCTACTAAGACAGGGGCGGATCCAGCTCTAGGTTGAGCGGAGAGGGGGAATTTCTAAAAAGTAGCTTTGCTCACACCCTGAGTCTAATAAGAATGGGAGGGGGTTTCAGATGCTCTCCCGCTTAAAAATTTTAGTTTTAAGCTAAAAAATATTGATGCTCTTTAAGAGAGCGTGGTACATAATTCAACGCTGAAAGCATTAATCTATAATCATAGGTTCCTTGAAGCCAATTTGCGAAAATTAAACAATGGCATTCCTAGAAAATAGATTTAGCCAACGTTTTGAACAAAATTGTTTCCAGTGTTATGAACTTCTGAGGCATAATCTCTGACGCCGGAACCTCGTGCATTTAACTGCAGCGTAAGAGATCACGCGTAACGAATTAGTAATTCTGGATAAATATTTACTCATAAAGTTGGCAAATACCATTATCTAGGATTGTCGTTGAATATTTTATCCATATTGGCTTCGAAAAAAACCGTAGAAATCAATTTTTTTAATATTTCACAGATAAACTATACATAAAGTAAAAGGTTAAGGGGGCTGGCCCCCTGCTCTCTGAATCCACGGCTATTCTAAGAGGCTGTCAAACATACAGCAGCCGAGGGATACAACAATAATGTCGACTGCATATACTAGTACAGTGGGTAGTGTTATGGCACTCGCATACGCATCACCAGTTTCATGTAAATTTCTCGGCACGGGCGGCATCTCAAGGGAGACATTCGACACCGACGTCGGACTTTATCTGGAGGTTCACGAGCCAGACAAGGTCGCAGCCTCCCTGCATCACTTGCCTCTCTCCGTGCAATCTGGTAACCACCCCCTTGTGGTACGCACCCTCCATAACTCGTCTTCGCGCACGTCTGCCGCTCATCTCCGCGACGAGGACGCCAGGGGGTGAAATGGGGCGGTTGTCTACGCGTGACGTCATCCAATTTACATGTAAATAGCGCCGTGCGCGCTTAGCTTGATATCCTGCAACCACCCCCTGACGCCGCGCCATTTTCCGAGATCCCTCACAGACCCCTTTGGAACCTGGCCTTGTCCCGTTCCCCCCTCTCGGGCGCGGAGCCCGATGCAATTGACCTGAATAATAAATCTTCATTGCCGAGGTGTTGGAACGCGAGACCTCATCGTCTGGCCAAATACCCGGCGTCCATCGCCATCCGGGGATGCTCGTGTTGCGCGAGGTGTCGAGCAAAGACACCGCAGTCCATCAGCTCCGGGCGTCTGTCTGGGAAGCTGAGTACTCCTGTTCTTCCTGCCAGAACTCGATGGCCATCCTGACCTAAGATTAAGTGTAGGGCTGTGGGAGCGTCCGTTGTACAGCTGCATACTAGAGAGAGTGAGATATTTTGGTCAGCGCTTAACATCGAGGTCTCCAGCGTTGGTGAAGGGTGACATGAGGTGAGTATGGAGCGGCGACGGAATGAAATTAAAAAATAAGCAATAAGTATGTGCCAAGTATCTAACCCCTCAACCCACGCTTAGATTCTACGCAACTTAACCCTAGACCACTGCGACTTCTAACACGATTGGACTATTTATTTGTTCACATACAATGTACAGTTGAGTAATAATTCTTTTTTTAAAAGCAAGCAGCTAATATTAACATTCCCTTTATTCCAGAAAAATTATTTCCAGAGATTTTACAAACTAATTTGCAGTGCAGGAACTATCGGTATAGGGACAAAGAATTCTTTTGTAGTACTACAAAGTTTACCTTTGTTACTTCATAGACGAATGAATTCACAAAGAAAATCTTTGTAAATTTTACAGAATTTTTTTAGAGTATATATTGTGTAAATTTTTGTCATCGTTTTTAAATTCTGCAGCTGTTGATGAAACGTATAAAGTTCTCGAGACTTACAGTATAATCCGTGTTTATTTTTTATTCTGCGCTTGTGTTTCCTGTAAAATCGTGGAGAGTAAAATGTGGAGCTTGGCATAACTCAACTTTTCACAACTGTAAGACTCGTCGATAGGTCGTTTGTATATCTGATCACTAATTATACAACAATGGTGGAATTTCTTACTTTAATGAAAATTAAAGCAGGTCTAGTGCAACAACCAAAACAGTCTATATTTACACGAAAGCCGTATTAACAAAATAAACCTATAGATCTTGTTTTGAAAAACGAACGCGTATATAATCAATTTATTAATCATTACCACGATTTACAGTGAGTTCATTGCAGAGATGTTAAGAAAGCCATCTGTTATGGATTATATATGAACTTGTGGCGTTTCCTTCATATAAAACAATTAAGAATTAAATGGATATATTGTTATGGTTTCATCGAGAAATACTTTATCTTCTCCAAATAATATCGTCAAGAACCATACATATGTTAAATGAGAGTTAAATTATATTTTGTAGTAGCAAAGTAACTGTTCGTACAGACTCCAGCACTGCCAACAGTTATGCAATCATGGAACTCCAAATACGAATAAATGGTTACAAAAAGTGAATTTTTTAACATTTAATTTCCAAGAAACAATATGTTATACCAACTGAATCACTGGTAGGATTCAATGAATACTAGTAACAAGGCAAGCTAAAGTATTTTAAAAACAAATAAGTAGCATTCAGTCATAGAAACAATCGGGAAGGTTCTAGTAACTACACACCAAAAAGACTACAATATCATCGAAGTAAGTCGTTTCTCAATTACTCAAGATTAGATGTCAACAATCACATCGTACTACAAAATATACTGGATAGGATATCTATTGTAAAAGTAGGAAAACGTAAAAACAATATAATGGGTTTAAAATGTTTTAATTTACTTTTTACTATATTCCAGCCAAGAGGATTTTTTTCAGATCCTCTTACTTTTAACTGACCTACCTCGCATTTCTCTGCTGTCTCCGTGTAGCCACCGCTGTTCCATTTTCTCGTTCTGACGCACTTTGCGGGAAGTCAGACGTGAGCAGGGTCGTTCCACCCGGTTGGAAAATTACCGAACTTCCAGGCTTGCAAACTTTGCGAATTTCACCTTTAGCGATTACCCGCGCTCCCTGATTGCGACAACCCCTCCGTAAGAACTAGCATCTCCAAGTTACACAGTTCTAGTGCTGGTCGATCAGACCACGGCAGACCTTCAAGAAAAGATTTGGGGGGAAATGGTCTGTAACGACACTAAGCGATTTGTACAGTCGCGACTTTATGCCCTGGAATGTTCTAACTTTTCCAACAGAAAGTACGGTAGAAGTCACTTTTTCCTGCCTTGTTAAATTTTTCGACTCTTTCTTCGAGAAAGACGAGCGTTTGTTTAATTCCCCTAGAAATTGGTCGAATTACACTCGGTAAATTACCCCGGCCAATTTGAATCATTAAACATAAGAGAATATAATGTAAATATACAATTCATTGAATTTTGTGTTGTTTTTAAAGGTTATAAAGTAAAATAACATCCAGAATGTTTGTAAATAGTCTTGTACGCAGTCGATGCAGTAAACGTCTTAGCATCAATTAGGCGTTCATTTATTTAAAATTAATCATCTTAGGTTAAAAGCTAGTTCACCAATTTTAAAATTACTTTATTTGCTTACTTATTCAATTTTTAAAAGTATTTTTACAGTAGACATTGACAGTATTTTATTTTACAGGTAGTGCTTCCCAAAACTTGGTGAATGACATCTTACACAACGTCACTAGGAATTTTTACGAATTTTCAATCTTTAATCTAAAAAATATTAAGAAATATGCCACGTAAAGGTACTTTAATGTAACCAAATTATAAAGGTTTTATAATCCTTAAAGAAAGAAATAATTCGCGAGTTTAATTACCTACTATACGTAAGAATGAATTGTCCTGTGTGTTCTCCGGCCCCGACCAACTGTCAATTTGGTGCATGTGTACTTCTCACAGCAGCAGCAGACACTGAACATATAGACATGGCTTGAGTGTGTATAGGACAGTTGATTATAACCTGTACATCACTGGGCTCTCGGAATGTTTCCATCCGTAATTAATAATACTGCGTCATAAACGCCGCAATTTGCTTAAAAAAGCATACAAATTAAAGTAAATAACTACACAAACTAATACGTACACCGTGACATCAAATATCAAACACAGCACATTATTTATTTATTTAATGCGACTTATTTTTAGGTGTGGCTAAGTTAAGGCGAGTGACGAAGCTAGGACGTGTTCCGAGGCAAGCTGTATGAGACCCGACTATATACTTTGAGCAGGTCACTGTTGTGTTTCTGATACCTGGGTGTATTACTGAGAACTACTTCCTCGCCTCTTACATGCTATTGGCTGAGGAGTGCACCTGCCTCTAGCAGTCAAATGGTTCCACACGCAACTGAGAGTTCTGTACAGTCACTGCTAATCACCGCTTGACCTAGAACAATTCACGCTTCGCCACTGGTAAAGGTGAAATTGCCTTGTCTACCACTTAACCACAATGGCTACAACTTTTAAGATCTTCAAACAAAATAAATTATTCACTAGGTAAAGAACAGTTTCTAAAAATTACAAAACATAAAATGCCAACTTTCAGAAATATTTAACAACTAGGTAGTGCCTCGCGCAACGTCGGCGAGCTTAAAGCGCTTGCAACTGTCGCCCTTACAGAACCTTCGTTTCAACGCTCCTGACGGGGAGATAGCTCGAGTCTGGCAGGCACTATTAGGGTGACTGATGACTACATTTATGTTGCAATTTGGACGGAAGTCCAGTATGCATCTGAGGCCTAGTAGAGCGGGAGTCCTGTGGGCGGTGAAGGTATGCGCATCTTACCTCCTTGTAGTCGTTACATGCAAGTTACCAAACTGGTTTGCACTTTCTACAGTCAATACAGCTCCTCTAGGCCACATTCAGCTGTAACCATCATTTCATGTTGTAATATTGCTAGAGATGATCGCTGAAGACCTCGATGTTAAGCGCTGACCAAAACCTCTTCAGTACTGGAGATGATAGTATATCGCGAAAATTTTTGTATCAACATAGCCTTGAAAACACTGTAGTTTTATGTGACAGAACGTAGTTGTCTGCAGACCAATAATAATAACCAAATATTACCACACTGGGATTCTTATTGGCTAAGTAACATGCGGCAACAGCTCTACCTACGAGTGAAAGCCAGTAATACTTTCACAAGCCGAACGTACGTTGAAACCCAACAAACAGTCAAGTTTTCCCGCGATAAACCATCATCTCTAAATATTACATTTACGAGGGTGTAAATCACGCTGGTACAACATGTGCCGAAACAACCGTATTATTAGCACACCACGCGAATCCTGGGAAAAATTGGAGACGAAAAAATTACAGGTAAAATGCTGTACGATAGCATTTTATAGCACAATGTGGCAACAGAGCAACAAGTAAGTCCCCTCTGGCGCTCCACAGATATCTTGCTACTACTGTTATGACCATCATATTATGGGTGCAGGTTCAAATCCCGAGCAGTCCAAACATGATTCTACGTATATTTGATATAATATACACAAAATAATAGGCTACGTGAAAGTGCAGCGCAAGAAGGAACTTTCTCCGCGCAATCTTGCCACATTTTGAGCGTGTAATGTCCCGAACAACATTTTGCAACTAACATTTTCTTATCCAATTTAGCCCAATATTCGTGCGGTTTGCTTATGTACGGCCGTTTTTGAAATCCTATATGGATCATAATTGTCTTCACTACTGTGTATGTAGGTTATTTAAAAAAAAATACCGCAAAATTATTTATTTCCCAATATTCGATGACGAAAAAATTTTTCTTCAAAAATTACTACAGACTCTGAAATGGATACACACACGTTTATATATTCAACTGTTATTCCAAAGTTACAGCAACTCACGTGAAACTAAGCAGTTTTCGAACAGAGTTGTATATACGCTAAGCCCTGCATAATTTTCGGCTACCTGGGCAAGTTGTTTTTGTCCATTAGATCTATTGCGCAAATTATGTTTATTTAGATGTGCTTGTAGTTTAGTGTAATAGACCAACGCCTACTTCCACCACACCTCTTAAGGGCGAAAAAAAAGGTAGTGAACACTCATGGAATCGAAACCGTAGCTTTGTGTGCGCTGAAAGCACCCTCATAAAAAAAAAGTAATGTAAGGCATGATTTCCTGACACGGTTGTAGAGTATTTCCTATTACTGGTAGGGTAGGATTTACAAGTTCTGCCGTGCCATGGTACGTTTTAGTCATTATATTATAAGACGCTATTAGAGTCAATGATATTTGATTGAACGAATTTTGCTTCAATTTGCTTCAATGCCTTGTGCGCACAGCTGCATCTCTGTTTGATGGTAAGCGATTGAATATTTTTAACTCTCAGGAAAACACACACGCGTGGTGTCGCAATAACTTTGTTCTGATTATAACAGTCAAACACGTGACGCTTCTGCGCAAATATACACTTGGCCAGTAACCTTGAAGTAGAGCTTTAAACGTGCACTCAAAGCAATGAAATAAATTGGAGCAAAATTCTTATTGCTAGAAATCAGTGGCTGGCTTTATCCGTTATGGTTCCGTCAATTAAAAAAAAAGCGGCAGTGAATATGTTGAGTTATTTGCATAAAAAAACGTCGAAGGTAAAAGCTGATAGTTCCCAGTACTCATTTTCGTAATCCCTCGATTTAGTGTAAAGATATACGTATAGCAGAGAAATTTACATGATTTCCCAGGGCAAGTTTCAATCTCGTGGGTGGAACCATTTGTCAGGAGTCTGCGTATAATATCGAGATTCAAGAAATGTAGAAGTTCTTCGCCGATGTAGGTCAGGAAGTGATGGTCTCTGGAAGATTTCCAGACGAGACAGCAGTGGTAACTTTTCCCTCCTAGTCCCACCCGCGGGCTAAGTTTTATCAGGATGACTTGCAATTTAAATATACCCACTCCAATGAATGTGCATCTGCTGGAAAAACTAGACGAAAGCAACCCAGCGCTCGTGCCTTCTGGGCGGTTTCAATCCAACCGAGCGAACTCATACTGCGCTGGCTGATAAAACCCACCGTATTTCTTCTCGCTGATGTCTTCTCCCGTTTTAACAAGTAAAATGGAACCAGCAACCTTCATAGATTGAACCGCCAACGTAGTAATTATATAACAGTTGTTTCCGCTGTGCGCTACAGTGAGGCAAGAGTTCCGCTTTATTGCGCTTTTTGAGAGAACATTAGAGAAACTACAGAAAAACGGTAAGGTTGCAAAAAAAATCAGCAGTCAAGAACAGAGTAGCGACTGGACGTTTATAACGTATAACCTAATGTTCATCAGAATGTTGCCGGTGCAAGTTAAGTTAGGTTTTACGTTATTGACAAAATGAGAAAATTACTGGATGCAGTTTTTACTTCCTTGTGGTTTATAGATACTTCAGTCTTAGAATTAATGTTTTATAAATTATTTAATAAAATATGTTTTCGTGACATTCTAATCGATAGTAACATTATCAGTTTCAAAGTGCAAAACGTATTCGGAAAAAAGTAAATATGAATAAATTTCTGAAGTCTTCACATTAAACTTTTTCAAGTAAAAATAGATAGGCCTACAAGTAGCCTACTACAGGCACTTGAAAATCACTGTTATTATTCAAGAGTTTTTTGTAATAATATTGTCAGAGTTTTAACGTAATAAATTATTTTTTGTCAATATGGTTTTCAACATATGTGACACTTAAAGTGCATTCGTTAGAAAGTTACTTGTAAATTATTACTTTTAGAAACAGTTTTTTATTCATAGTATTTTTAAAACCGTAAAACCCATTCTTAGGTATTTCCGATAGTGACTCGTTATTTCTAATGGAATTGTAGGGCCTTTAAGGTACGAACGAAAAAAAAATTCTTGTTTATCTCAAACTATATTACGAAAATATTGGTAAAGATTCAGCGTTTTTTTTTATTGATAAAAGTAAAAGAAATAAGTTATTTCGTTGGCACAGTTTTCTCTTTTACTGTATACAGTATTCTCTATACCATTCACAGTAGTAGGCAGGAAAATGTTAATTCAGGACATGTCACGTGACAAATTTTAATTTTTCTCACAATATTGATTTAATGTCACGATCGGGCCTATACGGGAATAATTCTGCAGTAGAACCAAAAGAAAAAACCTAATGTGACCGAACTTCAGGAACAAAACAAACAAAACATCATATGCTTGTCGCTTCTACAGCTTAGGAAAGAGGTGCGAATATGGATCGTAAAGATTACGCACTCAGTAATACGTACGTGTGTTTTCCTGATAGAACACCTGAAATAAAAGTGTTTAGTCAACTTACTGATAAATTATGAAAGCTGGGGTCAAATAATTATTACTACTGAAAATAAATTAAAACACTCGTGGCTTCATTAAAACGACTACAATTTATTAAATAAAAAGAACATTATAAATGTCACCACAAAAAATTTTAACAGACAAAAGAGTGACTAGAAAGTTTATTAAAATTTAAGTAGTTTGATTTTAAATTGTGACAATATTAAATTAACATTTATTTAAACTGAATTAAACACTGTAAAGCTTTTAAAAGTACAAGTTATTATTATTTAAACCGTTTACAAACAAGCATTTCAAGACTATCAAAATCAGCGACATTTAAGAGTTTCATTAACAAAATCATTACGATTACAATTCTTCTTCAGTTATAAATAAAATTACGTTTATCTTTCGCGGATGTGGGTGTTCAGAATGAGACTCGCACTAACAGTGACCAAATAGCAACGTGCGCTTTCATTCCGAAATAACTTAACACTTAACTAAATCAAAATGAATATACATTATTCCATTTACGTTAACTTAACCATTAACTTCAGCTTTAACTGTACAGTTAATTTTATCTGTATCATCTGCCTTAAACATCTAACAAACTTTTAATAAACGTATTGCTAAAGCCTCTACAGGCGGAATACAAGAGTGCTTGGTTGATTAATAAACGCTGAAAACATAAATTGATTTCTACGCTTTTTTCAAAGTCAATATGTATAAAATACTCAATGACAATCATAGACAATGGTATTTGCCAACATTATGAATTAATATTTATCCAGTATTACTAATTCGTTACACGTGATCTCTTGCGCAGCAGTTAAATGCATGAGTTCCCGACGTCAGAGATTGTGCTTCAGAAGTTCGTAACACTGGAAACAATTTTGTTTAAAACGTTGGCTAAAACTATTGTCTAGGATTGTTATTGTTTAATTTTCGCAAATTGATTTTAAGAAACCTACAGTTATGGATTAATGCTTTTAGCGTTGAATAATGTACCACGCCATCTTAAGGTTTCTGGCATCGGTCCACTATAGCCAGGGCGTCCAATCCCCTGCTTCATCCAAGCCCTTGGAACAAGACTTCCCTGCCGACGCCAACACTACAGTTACACTAATTTCTCGCTAATAGAGCACTCCACCGACAACCTAGCCCTTGGGAGGCGGTTGCCTTCCCAAGGCTAATGTCTCACTATCCATAGTTACATCGTTGTCAACCTGAGGTCCCCGTCAGGCCTCCGGTCCCGAGAACACGTCTGACCCCGACAGTAGACGACGATCAACTCTCCGAAAAATGGCGTTCAATCGCCCGTTGACGCGGACCCTCCTGCCGAGTCGACTAGGCTCTTGCCAGTTACCCCGGTGTGTCCAACACCCGGGCACTGAGTTTCACAACTTCTTGCTAGCCGAAAAACTGTTTATATATATATATATATATATATATATATATATATATATATATATATATATATATATATATATATCAATACTGGAGTGAGGAAGACAGCCAGTTCGACATTTCTCTTCATTAAAATTATTTTAATGCTGAAGTACCAAATTTTCAAAAAAATTAACATACTTTTTCGGTACTGTTACGTGAATGGATTTTTTCTTTGTGTTCTACGTGCCCTAGAACAATTGTAGAGTGGTAATTCTAAACTATCTAAGTGACAAAAATATGTTTTTGAGAAAAAGGGGGGAAAACAGCGCTGCAAGAGCATGCGTAAATACGGGATATTCAATTTTTCGACGATCATAAAAACTATTAGGATAATTATTGGGACTAAGCTCTTACAGAAAAACATAATATAATAATTTAATGTATTTATTAATAATGTGGCGAAGTTAAGGCATTTTACCTTTTCTTACACTTAACCACTTAAAATTACATACAGTTTTGAATAATATTAAGCATTAGGTGCTTACATTTAATAACAAGTATAATTTGTGTTTAACAATTTTTGAAATTTAAATTAAATAGGATATTTTACCATCTGAACTTAAAATTAGTTAAATCCTAATTACACAAAAATAACTAAAACACTGAAAAAAATACATAATAGATAAAGTACTCATTCACTCGAATAGGACTATAAAGATTCCAGCTATTCACAATTAACGGAGTCACACTAAGACGTTAATAAATAATTGCGTCACGAAGTCTAAGTCCAGGTAACAATTTTGTGTACTGGACTCTAAATTTTGACTCTACATACAAACGATAAAATAAAATAAAACTTTAGAGACAGTACATTTTTAAAACAACTAATTTAACTAACTCCGAGTTAAGTTGTGAGACCACTAAACTGAGACGAGGACTTGAAACTAGTTTAGACGAACACAAATTTACACCCAGCCGGACCTGGGAAACGAACCCAGAACTCCTCGCATTAATGATACGGTGAGGACGGCAACCACTCAACCACCGCTTCTTTCTAAATACATAATGTTGTATATGTGATACAATACTTCCGTTTCGGGAAAAAAATTGTTTGGAAACTTATTCCGTTAATTTTACGTTCGTATTGTGTATTAACGAAATACTTCAAGTAGCGGAAACTTAAGGGCGCGGTCTACCGCAATTTCCTTTACCATTATTTTAATTTTTTAACTGTACCAGATATATTTTTTCTTATTTTAGACACAAAATGTGACTGAATTTGGCTCTTATTAATTTTTTTTATCTCTCATAGTTTTCGCGTAATGGCTTGTTAAAGTCATATTCTGCATGTTTCCGTTTTAAGGACTACACTAAAACCTACTGATAAACAAAACTCAAAAAAATCACAGTGGATAGACATTGCAGGCTACAAAGTTATTGTATTTTTAAAATTTTTATTTTCAGTTTCAGCATTTTTTAAAATACAAATAATTGTTATCCTTTATTTTTATGAGCATGACATTGTAGCCTGCAATGTCTTTATCCACTGTGATTTTTTTAGTTTGGTATATCAGTTGGTTTTAGTGTAGTCCTTGAAACGGAAACATGCAAAATGTGACTTTAACAAGCAATTACGCGAAAACTACAAGAGATAAAAAATTTTCATAAGAGCCAAATTTAGTACCATTTTGTGTCTAAAATAAGAAAAAATATCTGGTACAAATAAAAAAAATAAAAATTTTGATTAAAATTAAACTCAAGTGCTGAAGTGTTGAATTGCTCATATTTATTAATGCTGCAGAGCAAAGTGGTTGTTTGTTTGGCTTGGCCGGAAAACTATCGTCTGTTTCTCTTCTCTGGGAGGAGATCTACATATTTCGCTAAACTCTCTGGTGCAGAAGGCACGCAAATTGCATGGTTTATTCAACGAGGCAACTGTTGCCTACTGACGTGTCTTATCGTGGTTACCACAGGATTGGGCTGAGGTTTGCTAACTGCACCACGAAATTACAAAACGCGGTCAGTTAAAATCGTGCTTCAGCAAGAGACCCCAGGGTCCTGAAACATTCTTCCGGGCTTGTAGCACGAAGCAAGAAACCGCTAAAAATTATACTTATAAAGCGTTCTGCACAAAAAAATCGTAATTATATAATTGAGGAGTTTGCTGAAATAAACACTTGAATAAGGTAATGCCTTTCTTCCATCAAACAGTTCATAGTGTTCCATTAATCCATAAAAGACACACGCCAATTTTAGGACCGATATCTTATTTCTTCACCAAGTTTTTCTTGAGTGCAATGACCTACATGCTGTGTGTAATACGCTGTCCTATGAATACTTAAATATCTTATATTCTTCCTTGTCTTCTGTTTCAACGAGTAGTTGGTGATGGACAAATATTTGGGACCTTAGTATACAAAGGACAATTGATTATAAAATGGAGTTTACTGTACTCGCGAGATATTTCTTTCTATAACTGTGACTTAAGAGTGTTAGGTTTACTCTAAAAAGTGGCAGGAAAAAACAGAAAGGCTGTACAGAAAAAATCAACTCGGGCTAAAAAAATACTGACATTAACTTGAACAGCGTATAGGCCTACAACACATCAGCCACCTTCTTTATATTCTATGAAATATAAATTTCAGTGTTTTAATTCTGATACTAAATATAAAACATAAAAATTGATAAATTACAATTAAAATAGCAATTTTAAATAATCATCTTGAAATTTATATTTTAATTTGTGATTAATTTATCCTTGATTCCTTATCTAACTTCCAGTTTGTAAGCTAGGATAGTAAAGGTCTTAAATCGGTTGTCAACAAGAACACTCAGACATCGTTGTACCTTTTTTTTTAACATTCGATTTGATTTTTCACAAAACTATGAAACGTTTCCCTATTTTTGTAACTAGCAAAATAAAATAATTCCGAACCATGCTGGAGTTATTTTTAGATTGTCAAGAAATAGTTTACTTTAGTCTGATGTACTTCAAAATGCAATTATTGGACGCAAACAAAGTAACAACGAAGGTGCGCACAGGACTTTGCTACAAAGTCGGATCCAATTAAATGTTGAGAGGTACCTATTGAAGTCGAAGAGAAATCGCAGTACGACGAGAAGTCTGCAAGATAGTTCAGTGCTCTGAGCTTAGAGGCGACGAGATCTCTGACACGTATAATATTGTCGTCCTTATCCCTTGCTTCCGGTTTCTAGACGCCATAGAAATTTCTAGGCGTACAGAAACCGTAGCTTATACGTAGAAACTCTGGAAAATCGCGGGAATAGTTGACTGTTTGCTAGGCTCCAACGTGATGTATATAACACTGAATGTTTCGTATCAACATTGGCTATTGTTTATTTGTAGCGTTTCTTCTCTCTACAACAGGCCCAATTAGAACTGTACAGCTTGGACACACAGCGTTTGTGATTTGTCCCAAAATTTTTCACACGTGTCACGGTTAATCAGTTTATTGGAGACTACTTTAAACATTTTCGCGATTTTCCAGTGTCTCTACATATACGTGATCGGGGTGAAGCATGGAAATGTTCCAAGCGTAGTAATGCTTGCTTATCAATGACTAGAAGTCGGAAAAATTCGCGGGTTCATGAACTGTAGGCTAGCTTCCAAGAATATATGTGAAATCGTGCAGACAGCAGCTGTTTAATAGCTGTTCGCTGACACAGTGAAATAGACCCGCATTCAGTTACAGTTTTATTATTGACTCAGCTACTTTCAGGAAGTGTCGAGTAAGTCAACGGCCAATTGTGAACGTGATACAGACCTATAGTTGTTGGAACTCTACCTTGCGCCTAAAATAAATCGCGAAATTTTCAGGTCTCTATGAATGTATATACACATTGTTTCGTTGTCTTCCGATCTCCTAGGAACTTATTACCGTCACATGTGACCGAGTGGCATCATTTAGGTGGGGCAGGGGGGGGGGGGCTAATGCCCACCACTAGATTTAGAATTTTAAGTGTACAAAATGTACCTTTTGTATTTTGTAATTTAAATAATGCTAACTTAAGCACATAAAACTGAAATTTTATTATTAAAGTTTCTAATTAATACATGCTTAGTTAAAAAAAAGATGCAACAAGGTCACTGTAGCCGAAAAAAAAATCTTGTCCCTCTCCCCCTAGAAAAACCTGAAATGACGCCCCTGAATTGACACCATAAGACTCACAAGATTCACTGGTGTCGGTCACTGCAAACATTGCCGATCTATTATACAAGTGACAGTCACCAATGTCTCAGTGTGAAAGCTCTGATGTGTTACTCCAGCAGTGACCGGCCCAGACATAATGACCCACTAAGTCACTGGTGTCGGTCACTGCCAACATTGCCAATCTATGATACACGTTGCAAGTGACAGTCACCAGGGTCTCAGTGTGAAAGCTCTGATGTGTTACTCCAGCAGTGACCGGCCCAGACATAATGACCCACCAAGTCACTGGTGTCGTTCACTGCCAACATTGCCAATCACTGATACACGTTACAAGTGACAAGTCACCAGGGTCTCAGTGTGAAAGCTCTGATGTGTTACTCCAGCAGTGACCGGCCCAGACATAATGACCCACCAAGTCACTGGTGTCGGTCACTGCCAACATTGCCAATCTATGATACACGTTAGAAGTGACAGTCACCAGTGTCTCAGTGTGAAAGCTCTGATGTGTTACTCCAGCAGTGACCGACCCAGACATAATGACCCACCAAGTCACTGGTGTCGGTCACTGCCAACATTGCCAATCTATGATACACGTTACAAGTGACAGTCACCAGTGTCTCAGTGTGAAAGCTCTGATGTGTTACTCCAGCAGTGACCGCCCCAGACATAATGACCCACCAAGTCACTGGTGTCGGTCACTGCCAACATTGCCAATCTGTGATACACGTTACAAGTGACAGTCACCAGTGTCTCAGTGTGAAAGCTCTGATGTGTTACTCCAGCAGTGACCGACCCAGACATAATGACCCACCAAGTCACTGGTGTAGGTCACTGCCAACATTGCCAATCTATGATACACGTTACAAGTGACAGTCACCAGTGTCTCAGTGTGAAAGCTCTGATGTGTTACTCTAGCAGTGACCGGCCCAGACATAATGACCCACCAAGTCACTGGTGTAGGTCACTGCCAACATTGCCAATATATGATACACGTTACAAGTGACAGTCACCAGTGTCTCAGTGTGAGAGCTCTGATGTGTTACTCTAGCAGTGACCGGCCCAGACATAATGACCCACCAAGTCACTGG
>PNEQ01062374.1:25900-44199 GCA_003012365.1 Medauroidea extradentata | reverse complement strand
TGTGTTGTTTACCATCTCGTGGCCGTTGATGGCTGTTAACTTGATGTAAAAGGGAAGTGCTGTAAAAGGAAGGGTATTATGCAGAGAAGGGTTAAGTGAAGAAGTTGTTTTAGTGTGTGATAATGTAATTGTTGATTTTTGGGCACCTTCGTCGTTGGTCCAATGGGGTGTACCCAATGTTCAGGTCATTCTCGTCGTTGTTCCAAAGGAATGTACCATATTTTTGGGGAGTGATAAGTTGATGGTTCAGACTTCCTGTAATCAACTAAACTTTACAAAGCCAACCAAGTGTACAGGATGTGATTTATTAGTATTAAGAAAAGTCATGGTTTGCAGATTGAAAAAAATGTTACGTTAAATTAAGGGTGCAACAACAGTGTGCTGCCACAAGCCGATGCATAAATTTAAAAGGTATATTTTTCAATTGATTTTTTTTTTATTGTTTACATTATATATTATATTATATACCATGGCGCTAAATAAATATTTCATGCTCAGTAGTGGAGTAAAGGAATTTAATTATGTATACTGTATTTGGATAAATTTTAAATGTGGTGGTGTTTTAGAGGTTAGGAAAACAGCAATTTTGTAATCAAGTAGAGTGTGCTAGTAAGAGTGATTTGCCCAAGTGCCCATGTGTATTCATTGATGTAGTATAGTTTATGTAACTCAAGTAATCATTGTATTAATTAATGATTGAGATGTAGCTTATGTAAAACATTGGTATGCATATAGAACCATAATTGTGATGAGCTGTTGTATTAAGAGTGTACTTAACACTTATGGTTTGTCCCGTGGGAAAAGCCATTGCGTGTTAAGTGGGGGGTTGTGACGTGCACTGGCATGTAGAAACTTACTTGGCCTCTTATCATACAGTAATTAAAATTTTTTTTGTCTTAATTAATATATTTCTCTCTGTTTATAACAAATTAAGTAGGCCAACATAATTTGTTATAAGGATGTATACGGCGGGATCCAACATATTAATTGGGGATGCGAATAGAGAAATGTACATTAAAATTTTCTTTTTAATTTTAAATTTAACTTTAAAGCAAGAGAAAAGTATTTAATTTTACGTGTCAATTTTATCGGATTTATATCGTGGTTGGACTCATTTTAAAGCTAATTTAATTTCTAGCAACTTTTCTAAGAAGACTTTTCTTATATTTTTGCTTTCTTTGGATTTTTTTAAATTTATAGTAGCCTCTTAGCTTGCTTCTCCTGGAATGGGATATATGTGGCAGGCTAGTCGTAGTTCTCTTGCTTGGAAGCACGTACAGAGAAGTGTGTGGCTTTTAAAATTTCAAATAAGCTCTGAGCTAGCCTGTGCTTTGGATGGATTTATCTGGCAGGCAGGTCAGAGTTCACTCGCTTGTAGGCACGTACATGGACGTGCTGGAATGCGGGGGCTCTGCAGGGCATTTCTCGATCGACGTGGGTGGTAGTGTCGGGCGCAAAACTCCGTGAAGGTGTTGATCCGCGACAGATTGATGACGCTGCACATCCCCCAATTAATAAACAAATGAATATTTAGCTGGTATTATGAATTAAAATGCTGTGTAAATTTATCAGTATCTTTGTTACGTACAATTTTTAGGTTATAAACTTCAATTGACCAGCGTTTTAGGCAAGTTGGATCCTGATGTATCCCTCCGCCGCTCGGCCGAGTAAGTCCGGGTGTCCGCCCAGGAAAGTTAGTTGTGTTTCATCGGAGCTCGTGACCGGTCGCCGGGAGATGGCCGGCTGAGTGGTTGAGTGTTTTTATTAGTTGGGGCGTCATGGCGGCAGGAGCAGGATGTGGTAGATGTGGTAGAGGGGCTGTGAAGCCTAGAGGACGGATTCGTTAGGAGAAATCAGTCTCTATTTGTTTCTCTTTTGGCATACTGCCTTTTTATTTCTAGTAATGTAACCAGAAGTAGGTATTGATAGCTGCGTAGTCAGAATTAGGGTAGATAAAGTACCGGACCAAGTACTACTACGGAGGGAAGCAGCAAGTCGTAATCCGTAGATAGAAAAGTCACCTCAACTAACTCTGGGCGAGCACTCGCAACAGTAATTGCCTGTGTCTGTTAAACTGCGTCAAAAGAGAGGTTAAATAAAAAAAAGTCTATATAAATTTTCTTCTTCTTATTTATATTTTTTTTATTTTTATCCGTTTCGGACTAACCTCACTGCTATCCGGGCATCAATATAATAGGCACCGCCTCTACATCAGCTCGCTGTGTTTTGCCATTTTTCTGCCTGCCAACTACTTGGAATAGCAACGGAGGAGAGTTACGTCCAACATCTAAGTAAACAAACAAACAACATACGTAGAAGAAGCATCCCCATTACATTCTGTCGCCGCGAACAGGAACACATAACCTCCAACATCTAGATAGTAACCACAACGTAGACGTGACGTAGCAGCCCCATCACAGTAAAGATTAGACATTGTGTAGACACAGTATGGACATGTTACCCATTTGAAACTGGATGTACTGGGATTTATTTATTTATTAAAACTACACCTAGGTAGCGATTTATAACTACGGCACGCTGACTAAGGGCTTAACCAACCACACATCCATGATAGGCACCTGATTGAGCCACAAGTGACGGAGATGAGCAACTGATATTCCACCGAAAAAAACTGAGACTGCTTGCAAGTAATTTTTAACGTGGTGTTGTCCTGGCTGAGACTTAATCTGAACTGTTGTGTGTGTATCTGAACAAGAAGCTGACAGGATCTTATACTCTAACCGCGAGTGGTGTAAGCGAGTGTCTGTCTTAGAACAAATGAGCAGCATAATTGTATGAGCAACACCAAAGAAAGCTGCATCGCAGAATGGTGACATCACAACATCAGCTACCGGAATCGATGGCAGAGGCAACAGCGATGGAGAGATGCTAGGCGCCTGGCCTGGGCATTGAATGGCGACATTCCTCCTCCAGGACTCGGAGACATGAGGGTACATGTCACACTGATAGCATAACATCAAAATCTACAGATTGGTGAGCTAAGATTTCCTATATTCTATACCTCCTACTTTTCCGAGATTGAACGTGTTCATGCACCGGGACAAACATCTGCTGTTTTGCATGTATAAATGTAGCTTATTGAACATGTGCATCGTGAATTTAATCTTTTACATGCCAGCTGGTCTGAATTTTTTTGTTATATTAATTGTTTAGTAAGGGTCGCCTGATGGAATTTACATAAGTAGAGCTAGTGCCTTGAATTGGTAGCGGCGGAAAAGGATAGTAACTGGTCAGTTGACGATGATATATCTTTAAGGAGTCTCTGGCAGCAAGTCAATGCAAAAACAGAATGTCTCTGTCACTACAGGGCAGCACGCAAATGGGCTCACAATTTCATAGCTACATGTTAAAAATACAGTGAACCCTCGATAACTCGGACCTCGATGTCCCGGACTTCGAATAACTCGGACAGAATTTCAAAAAACAAAATTAATTGTAATTAAATTATTTTTTGGTCAAAATCATTAGAAAATTGTGTCTGCCTAATTGAAATCCATCACGAATTTAAAAACAGTCTTAAGCTTTAAAAGCAGTTGCTCATCGCTACGTAGCCTTTAATAATCCCACTGTAAAATATCTGGCAAGTTCCGTGTGGTTAAATGTTGCTAGCGAGGCGCACGAGTAGAGATGCAACTCAACAGGCCGACCTCCCTTCTTTATCTTTCCTCCCTCTTCATCACGCGAGCCAGACACACACGTGCGTCATAAATAAACATTTCAGTATGATGCTGGTGAATAGGACAGTAGCTACAGGTCACAATGGCACCTAAAGGGAAATTAATTTTGCTGTGGTATGTGTGATAAATTCAAGATTGCAAAACAATTTGTTCCGGACATTAATAAAAAAAATAAAATCCAGTGGTTTGCATTGCAATGTAGGCAAGGTGGTGAGAGGGTTTCACGGCCCTTTAAGGACGTCTTACAAGCCGATGAGGGTGAAGTGAGGTAAAAGAACACAACATCCATGCCCGAGCAAGGATTCAAACCCAGGGCCTCTAGCAACATAAACTGGCACCTAATCCACTATGCTCGAGGCCGGCGCGATATCGGAAAAAAAAACAAAAAACAAAACAGGACTTAATAAATTATAAAAAAGGGGAGGGGGAGCAGAAAGGGGCATTTGCCCCGGGCCGCACATTCTAGAGGGCCTCGCTTTTGAAAAAGTTGAATGATTAAAATGAATGGGCTTTTATTGAGTTCCCATTAATGTTGATGGTATCTGTGAAATTTTTTTAAGTGCAAAGTGTGTGTAAAGACGTCACTGATCTATGACAACGCAGCTAGTATGAAGAGAGGCCTACAAGCGCACATTATCACTTCAACCACGGTCGTAGACTTCAACTAAAAAAAAAAAAAAAAAAAAAAAAGGAAAGGTAGACTGAGATTTACGTTGCTCCTGGCCTCATATTCTAACAGGCCCCGGAAAAAAACCATTTCTCGTAGGAAACAAGCAGCTGTCTGCAGACACTGTGACATGCTGATGTTGAGCAATTTTTAACGTAAACATCTTGTGAGTTGCGTGTGGTCACGTGCGGTGTTTGTATTACTGTTGAGACTGTACCGGTTGACCCTGACTACTTCCGCTCGTGCTCTACCACCCTAGCTTATCTCACACGCACACGCATGCACATAGACTGTCGTCAGCCAGACAAGAGAAGGAGGTGAGAACATTTATGTGGTCGAAGGGTGCCTTGGTGCCAGCTTCTAGCACAGATAAAAAAGATCAGCCAGAAGTAGCATAAAAATAAATAAAAAAGAATCTGCCAGCCCAGGTTGTTTAACATTCTTTCTTTTATAGTTCTCTACGTTACAGGGATAATTTCCCCACTACCCCCTCCTGTAAATTGAAACGTACAAAGCAGTATATATTGCCGCCTCTTTTGCTCGTAGAAATGATAGCGTACCGATTTCCTCACGTTTCTTGTGATTAATGACTGTTTACCTCTCCTCCCCGGATGCCCCTCGATAACACGGACAAATCTTAACTCGGACAGCTTCTCCCCCCTTTTAGTCCGAGTTATCGAGGGTTCACTGTATATGTACTTTTTTAATGGCAATCCGAACAATCAAGGCAACAGATAAGGAACATTGAAGAACAATTAAGAAGGAAATAATAGCCTACCTTAGAGATGTAATTAGTGAACATGCAGGACAGGTGAAAGAGAAACTGCAGAAAGTCGAAAAGGCAGCTTGAGAAGCAGGGACAAGAGCAAAATACAGCAGAAATGTCAAAGGTAAGCTGTGCTGGATAAAAAATCGGAGGTTAGGTAACCGTTTTTATAGAGAAAGAACATGTAATGTGTAAACAGGTACACAAGCAAGATACACTAGAACCTTGATTTAACAAAATGCATTGAGGTCCAAAAATTTTCACTCTAAATATAAGTTTCGATAAAACTGATTTTATATTTGAGGTGCTCAGGTGCAAATAATGGTATCTTACATTTTGTCAGCAAACCCAGTTTGTAGGTCGATATGAAAGCATCTACAGAGGAGAGTATTACAGTTAAAGTAGTTTCAAAATCAGACGGTAGATGGCATAAATATGCTGTTTAGAAGTTACAGCATCTGTGATTTGTTTCATGTATACAATGGTATCTACTGCAAAATTGTAGCACGAAGAGGACTGGTGTTTTGCATCTGCAGCTGAAGGAGGCAAATTTTCTACATCAAATGACCCGAGACAATTATTCTGGGTATGATGATTCACATAAGATCCGGACTATGTTCCAGAAACATTAGATAACGGCCATGTTGTGTTAAACAGTGAAATAGAGGCAGGTAAAAAACAGAACATAAAAATTTATTGTATCAAGTAAACAATGGTATCTACTGTAGTTAACATTAATTACACCAAAACATGGCACAGTTACCATGCCAAAAAATTTATGTTAATATTATGTGTAATACATATTTGTAGGAGACTTCTATAGCGAATAATTATTTTTTGGACAGCCTACTTCATCACAGAGCAAATAGAATCCTTACTGGCTTTACATTGTCAGAGATAAAATGCAATTAAACTTGCCATTATTTACATGAAACATCATATCATGTTACAGTCTTCTCCGCCCAGCAACACTTGGCAACAATGCAGTCCTGAGCAGAGAAGTGGTGTTGCAACACAACATACCGAGAAAGAGGCAACCGATCCAGGGAATGATACAGTCGCCAAAGGTAGGAAAAGAAAAAGAAACAAAAGTGTACAACATGTGTGTCGAACAAAGTGAAATAGAGACGAGAGTTACACATTCAGGAGAGGAAAGGTTAAACGAATTGAATCTGTAAAAATGGGCCCTGATTGTAAATGTACAAGTCATAGCTTTGATAGTGAAGTGAACATGACAGAGACAAAATTATGAATGACTTTTGGAAAATTGGGGACTTCAATGAGCAGAATGCATATTTATTTAGTTGTTTGAAAATAGGAGAAACAAAACTTAACACAAAGAACACACAATCGCTATCCAAACTTTGTTTTTCAGAGGAATATGGTGTTTGCACTACGAAAGGAGAAAGTGTTAAGGTGTGTAAGGTATCATTTTTGAGTATACTTGGGCTACAAAATCATCGGGCCAGGTAGAAAATATTATAGGGAGGTTAAAGAAAGGAAGTGTAACTAAGTTACTGACAAGAGGGAAACATTCAATATTTGAAAAAAATTGTTTGTCAACTGTTGCAAAAACACGTCCTCTTCCTGCCGCCATTACCCCCCAACTAATCAAAACACTCAGCCAGCCATCTCCCGGTGACCGTTCCCTATCTCCGATGGATCACGACTGCCTGTTTGCCAATTTCAACACAAAACTTAACCGGCCATCTCGCGGCGACCGGTCACGAGCTCTGATGTATTACCACTGACTGTTTACACAAACTTAGATGGCCATCTCCCGGCGACCGCTCCCTAGCTCCGATAGATGAGAACTTACTTCCCTGGGCGGACACCCAGACTAACTCGGCCGAGCGGCGGAGGGATACATCAGGATCCAACTTGGTTAAAAAACTGGTCAACTGACATTTATAACCTAAAACACATATGTAACATAGTTACTGACAAAATTGCAAAGCATTTTGTTTCACCATACCAGCTAAACATTCATTAAGTTATTAATTAGGGATGTGCAGCGTCATCAATCTGTCGTAGATCACAACCTTTTTAGTGTTCTGTTGCGTACGGCCCTACCACCCACGTCGATCGAGAAACACCCGTCAGCGCTCATCGCATTCCAGCACGTCCCTGTACATGCCTCCAAGCGGTTGAACTCTGACCTGCCTGCCAGATAAATCCATCCCAGCACAGGCTACCTCAGAGCTTACTTGAAATTTTAAAACCCAGCATTTATGTATGTGCTTCTAAGCAAGTGAATTAAGACCAGCCTGCCAGATAAATCCCATTCCAGGAGAAGCAAGCTAAGAGTCTACTTGAGATTTTAAAAACCCTAACAAGACAAAATATAAGAAAACGTTACTTAGAAATGTTGCTTGAAATTAAATTAGCTTTAAAATGAGTCCTAACACGATATGACTCAGACAAAATTGACACGTAAAATTTAATACTTTTATCTTGCATTAACAGTTAAATTTTAAATTTTGAATAAAATTTTAATGTTAATTTCTCTACTCGCATCCCCAATTAATATGTTTGATCCTGCCGTATAATCCTTATACCTGGTTAAGTTTGCCTACTTAAACTGTTATAAACAATAAAAAAATATTCATTAATTAAGACAAAAAAATTAAATTACAACACGATAAGTAAGAGACCAAGCAGGGCTACGTGCAAGTGCACGTCACAGCACCACTACCAGTTAGCCGCTCCACCCACTAAAATGGTGTCAGCTGGCACTGAACAAATATTTAGGTGTATGTGTAAATATTCAAAACATTCCTGGCAGAGTGAGGAAAAAACAGTGTGTTTAGGCAAAACGAGAATGTAAATGACAGTATAAGAAAAGGAACACAGAATTAACTCAGTAATGAGAGAAATTAATTACAAGGATGCATTTGTCAAAAAGTACTTTTTGTTAAATGATATTGGTAAAAATTTATATAATGTGATATGGTAGTGGTTAGGGATATTATTTAATTGTAGGCAGCTTGGCATCTTTTGCTCACTTCATACTACATCTCAGTTCACAAATGATCACCAAGGGTGATGTGACATGCCATATGATGGCCACCGTAATCAATAAATAGAATTAGCTATAAATTATTGTAAACTATCAATATCAAAATAAACCTGTCATGCTACCATTTGTTCTACTTGGCATCATGTCACGATGCCAATGAAACAACTGCCAGAAAGCCAGCTTCAATGTACACAATTTTACATAGGAAAAAACAGACATACATAGATATTGTCTCAGAGAGGGTAGCAGGTGCAGCTTTTTGCCCACAGCATAGGCTCCTCACCACACACTATGGATGGATACCCACTAACTGTTGGAAGGGAGGGTAAGAGAACCAGCCTAAAGTATTTATATAGGATTTAAGTCAACACTCTTAATTAATAATAATTAGAATATGCATAATTTTATGTTTAAGGGGTCACATACAATGTAATCGTCAAGTATACTTCATCACATTGCTTCTAATTGAACCAAAATCCTAGTCACTTGCCTCTCAAAGGTTTTGGTTCAGTTGGTCCGGTAAGAAGACTGCTTCTGAAAGATGGCCCAACACCTCAAAAACAGTAATTTCCTGCCATTGCCATATTTATTCCTTGTAATTACAATTAACCTTCTCTACACTCAATAATTACCTTGTATCCCGTCATCCTAAAATTAAATATATTCAAAATATTACTAAGCAGTTGTGATGTAAATTTAACAGGTGGCTTTCCTACCCTTTGACAGTTAGCAGGGCTCCATCTGTTGGAATGGCGGTGAGTAGGCTAGGCTGCAGGCAAGAAGCTGCTCCTGCGATCATCACTGAAGCAAAATGTATACATTTATATTTTTTCCATACAAAATTACGTACATTGATATTGGCTTTATGACAGTGTTTCATTTGCATTGGACATGATGCTGAGGAGAGTAAATAGTCGATTGACAGGATTATGTTGATATTGTTAGTTGATGACAATTACTGCTTAGAGTAACCATTAACCTTTTAACCCCCCCCCCCCCCAAGGCATTTCATTAAATTGACGTTCTACTGAACTAAATTGATTTTTACAGTTATAATTTCAGTAACAGGTTTCCTAACCCGAGAACTGAAACACCACTAATAATCCAACCAAAAGGTGTACTTAGGCGTACGCTCCAGTGGTTACGGAAATTAATATGGGAAGTGTACGTCATGCCCCCCCCCCTTTTGAGGTTCCATCCTTCGACTCCTCCCTTAGCATCCGAATAGTCGGATGTTGCACAAACATTCTTGTTGTTCCGTCCCCTCAAGGATGTGAGCATTAAACACAGAGGAAGCCCACAGCCCAAGAGGCACACAAGCTACTAGTTCAATGGACAGTCCTCAAACGAACAGCGTTTATGAGGGATAAAGTATACCATAGGGCTCTATGAGCCCCATTGAAGTCCAATATGTATATCCTACCCAGCCAGAACAAGGATTCATGGGAAACATCCTGTTCCACTTTACCCATACAAATATCTAGAGTTTGTCTTCCTCATAGAGGAAGAATGGAGCCACACTCCATCTCAGTAATTGGGAAGGTGAAGAAAATAACTAAGGTACACCAAAGTTCTCCCAGGAGAGACTGAGCTAACCATCCACCGATATTAAGAGCGGACATGCACCAATTGTGAATATAGTACTCGGCATCCATTTAATCAGCGAGGACTACTGTGTGCTGCAGTGTGTTTATTAGTTCTTTGCATACTGCAGGTGGTTAATATGATGCAACAACTGTGTGCTACCATAAATATTTATTAACACTCATCCCACAATTATTTTATTATGTCAACATGCGGACAAATAGTTTTATTTACTCTTAGAGCTAAAGAATTCATTATATATATATATATATATATATAATTAAGAATTTTGAAGAATTTTACAGATGATGTTGCATTTAAGCAAACATTTTTTTAAATCTAAAGGTTGAATTGTAATAACTGTAATTATATTTAAAATTTACAACAAAGAAGTTACAATGCCATTCTCCCAATTAACTGTTCACTGCTGTTAAAACTTATAAAGTATAAACATGAGTTCAGTCATATACTTTTCATAATAATGTGCAGCCAAAAGCAAAAGAATGTTGAAAAGTCAAACTTTATTGTCCACCTTGCATCTACAGTATTTAACACAAAATCTATGTATGAATGGAAATATTACAGGCAAAATCATAAAATAAAAAACTAAATGCTACAAGATAACAGAGGGAGGCCAACTGAGAACTGTTGGGTCAAATCTGCCTGGGAAGTGCTAGGTGTCACATCAGAAACAAAGCTGAGGATCACATAATTTAAAGTTCCGCAGAAGAAACTAACAGATAATGATTTATTTTCTAATTTTCTTTTATACTTATTTGAATCTTTGGTACTCTGCCTCGTTTCTAAACAACTTTGTAAAAATGGTACATACTTGAGTGTTACAGTAGTTCTTATACACAGGACAGAATATTTCAAATTCTAACTGTCCTGAACAAACTGCTATGACAGTAATGTGATTAATAACTTTTGATACTGTGAAGTGATAATCCACTTTCCATTACCCAATTTAAATTTATGTGAGAAATTAATTTTTAATTTTAATTTAAATCTTTAACTATAGGCTATGTGCCTTTTTAAGTATTGCTTCATCAGGTGTGCGGGATGACAGAACAGGATTCAGTAACTTAGTAATTTGGGACATGAGTAAATTAAGTTCAGTGTCAAAATATAAATATAAAATACAGTTGGGTATTTTAAATTTATCTTTCCTCTAGTTTCCGGGCTTTTTTGGTTTTAAATTGACCACTGTAGAATTTTAATTATTTTTGTTGTATTTTTAGAGTTTTACCAGTTTTTATTTGTTTATAAAAATTTTCCTGGTGAAGTTAGTAACTTCCTGTGTTTCAATCTTCTGCAAGCTGTAGGATTTCTGGCGCTGATTCTGTAGTCAGATCATTGGCTCCATAGAATTTCTACGTGATGCAGGTCACTGACACATGTTGGTCTTTTTACATGTCTACTTTGAGTACTGTACTGTGGAAATAGTCCTGCCTGTTCACAACTTTGGACCACAACTAACAATTATATGTTAAAATGGTGTGTTGTTTCATAGTAAAATTCATAAAGTTGATAGTAGTAACCTTTTTAAGATGGATTTAAGGGATATTTGTACAATTTTCAATAGTTTGGATCTTGTTGTATTACTCCACCGAGGCATGCTGTTAGCTACTATGTCCTACTTGTGGTGTCCACTCTTCATTTGGGTGCGCAGTCGGGCATGAGTAGCGAGTTAATATTTTGAGCTCGGCAGTTGTGCTAAGATGGCATTCAGCGAGTGCTTATATACAAGGTTCGAAACCTAGTAGCGGAGGACCAGTAAAAACAGGACACGTTAGTGAATAGTGCATACTCGACATAATTTCTGTTGTGATTGCAGTACAGAAATTGAATTTTGAAACATTTTACTCTACCACCGATCACTGATATACATTTTAAGAGATGCTGTAACTTTGAAGATGTTTGACTGTAAATTAATAACACAATGTATGGGCGAAACCATCGTATTTTTGTAAACATACTCCGTATAGTACTCCAAACTATGCAGGACAGTGCCTCAATTTGAGCTTTTTAGGACAATAGTGGGTTAAGCGGCCATCGCCACAACACTGCAACATAACCGTAAACTTTCACCTGCAGTCGGAGAGAATAAGTGCACTAAGCAGCAGCCCCACTATAGTATTATGCTGGAAAACGAGTTGCTCTTAGTTTTACTCGCTTAAAAAATGGCTGCATTTAAGAAATGGATGTTAATATTATTTATTGTTTAAAGGGTTGTGGGTCAGAAGTTACTTGCTTTTACACTCTGATTTAATAGTGAGTAGAACAAATAATAATGCTTGCACATTGATTATGCTGATTCTTTAGGGAAGGGGGAGGGGTGGGAGTGATCACAGACAATAATTTTTCCCAACTTAATGAGTTAACACTTTACTGGAGCAATAATATTTTGGTTAACTTCTTCTTTCATTAAACTTTGGTAAGTTGACTCTGGTACAAACTACTATGCTAAAGTTATGCTATATCAAGATAAGAATTATAAACCACATATTAAAATGAACATTTGCTTAATTTAATCTACCACTGTTTATGCTGATTTCAAACATTGCAAGATAGCCAATACATAAGAGTAAAACAAATTTTACCTTTTCTTTCTCTTCACGCTCCCAAGGATTAGCTACATCATAGTGGAATGATCTTGAACCACCTATCCGGTTATCATCCGTATAGCTGAAATAAATATAACAAACTTGACATTTTCTGAACAATTATCCACCTTGAAGTACGTAATAATTATAAAACACTTATACAATAAGGTACACAATTTTTTTAACGTGAACAGTGAATAAAATTTGGGTGATAGTGTAAAGATGTGAAAGTAACTTAGTTAACAAGCAAACAAGCAAGAGATACCATTATATATGAATACGGAAAAAAAAATACAAGTAAACAAACAGAACAAGCCCATTATAATGCAGCTGTTGAGAGACATAATTCAGACTCACATAATGATATTCCTGCAATATTCTGAGCATGACCACGTAATGTAGTAATCCACTTGCTAGTGTTCTAATGATGCTAATGTGCATTATTTTCTGCCATTATTCTTGAAATTTATCTATCCCCTTAAGGATCCCATTAATTTTTGTTAACTACAGCCATGAATAACCCAAATAATTTGTGAGGAAATGAAAAAGAGAAAGGATGATAACAAAATTACAAAACAACTTGTTTTAAAGATCTTTAAAAAAAGGTGCTTCTGCAGATACAGCTAAGTTTTTGCCTGTTTTTGGAAAGTAAATCGTCATTAGCTTTATTAATTTTTATGTAAATTTCAGAGGACAATGAATACACGTATTAAATTTGCTGACAACATGTTTAAGACACGTCGTCTAAAAGAAACTTAAGCTCAAACAATTGATCATCTGGGTTAACCCAATGTAATCCTGGCCCATACAAAATTTCTGTAATAATATTATGGTCCATAGCTAGGTTGACACAAAGTTCAGTTTTGAAATCCAATATAATTAAAAAAAAACTTAAAATTTTCTAACATTTTGCACTTAAGTTTATGTCTTTTTTTTCTAAATTCTTTTAGAAGGTTTTTACTATAGAATTTTGATAGCAAAATAAATATAATACTGTGAAAAATTAATATGTTAGATCACAGTTAACAGTCTGTGGCTAACATTACTATATATGAAAAACTATTTTCTTATTCACTTTAGTAAACAAAAAGTAAAGCTTTCTACCTTTTCTGCTACTTGGAAACATTTGCAGGGTGTCCAGCAAAAGTGGTATTTGAAATTTCAGTACATTTCCCATACATTTCCCACATTCACTGAGAAATTCCAGTACAGTGCTTTGAAAGTGATACAATGTTAACTTGTGCTACCCAAGCAGACTAATGATAACCATAAAATTTTTATGTTACTTATAGAGGTGGCAAAGGTGTATATAAATATTATTTGTCTAGTATTTAATTAAAATACTTTCCTTTACACAGATTTGTAAATTAATTGAAATGTTGAAAGTCCTTTTTTGTTGGATTTGAAGGTTCAGTCCATGTGAACAACAACAAAATGCTTATGATAAGAATTGTGGGAATAATTTATAAAACATGAGGGGCCAGCACAATATTATATTTATTACAGTTTATACAGTCGTAAATCTGACACATTTCTTGGAAAAAATGTACATCCAATAAAATGCAACCGTTAAAGGTTATATATTCCTCCAGGATTTTTCACTTAGTCCTAACACATTACAACTGTTAGCTAAATTAATTTACATCTGTTAGCTAAATTTATCTACGTCACATTTTATGAAACAACATACTGTACGCATAAACCATGTTCGGTAAAGGACACACGTGCTGAAATAAATATTTCAATTTTTAATTATAACCTAATTACCTTAAATATATTCATTCGTGTTTCGCATATATATTTCCTATTTGTAGGCACAACAACTTTATCCTTGTTATTTTCACTGTTTTTGCTGCTGATAAAATTATTACTACACTTTGCCATTCATTCCTGGTTTTTACATACGATGCATGAATAAAATTTTTGTCGTTTCCGGAGACACATCAATTAAGTCAAATTACACATCAAACTTCATCTGAGTCGCAACAATATTTGTACTTATTCCCTGCAGCCACAAAAAAATGTTCAACCTGAATTTATAATTATGATGTTAAACAATATATAAAATTACCAAGTACCATGTGAAAACACGATAAATAAACGCATTCACTAAACCTAGTAAACATTCGCTCGCCATTTACTCATCTACTTCGATGTACTCAAATCTCGCTTTCGCTGTCGAAAATCGGTTCTGTCGATTCACTTGCAATCGATTCACGAATCGAAGGCGTTATTTACTACGAAAACGAAATTTTTTTTTGTAATTTCGCACAGGATGTGACTTCTTGATTTTAAACAAAAATTGAAAAATTCACAACTTTACGCATTGTGAAAAACACCTGTCTCTAGAAATAACTAAAATTGCAGCTATCAAAGTACCTTCCAATTTCTTGATGACTGACAATGAAACTATCGGTGGAGAAATTCCCCCAGAAAAAAAAAATTCAAGTACATTTCTTACACATTCCCGAGCCCGAAAAATTCACGTACAATTCCCGTACTTTCCGCAATTTCCCGATCGCTGGACACCCTGATTTGTAGAATTAGTTAAGAGAAATTCTGAAAATGTTCAACTGGCAAATAATTTTTGTAAATTATTTGTAAAAAAAAATATCTGCCAATAACATACCCCTATTAACTACTTCACTATCTTGGTTGATGTCAGACAAAATTGTTAAAAAGGAAACTACTGTTGCATAAACTAACATATTAATCATGATGACCATCATTATGGATCCACATTTTTGTATTAATGAATTTTAAAATACTGGCCAAACAATGACTGAAAATAATATTTTTCTATGTTATAGACATTTGCCAAAAGAATGGTTGAAAATTATGTTTTCCTATGTTTTAGACATTTAAATTTTTTGTTCCTGCTCTTTGGGACATAGGGCTGTCCAGCGAAGCTTAATTTTTTTTTATAAAAATAAAAAATAAGTAAGTTAACTCTTCCACAGCTAAAAATTTTACGCAAACAAACATACATTAACACCTCTCCATACACGTAAGGTAACTAAGTTAAAATTCCGATTTTGCTGCTGCTAAGAATTCAAGTCCGAAATATACAGCTTGAGTATATCTGTTCCTCTGGTAGACAAGGAAATTAATTAAAAAAATCAATGTGGTTGTGTTCCCGCAGTCATCACAACCACGTTGTACCAAACCATTGCAGACCACTAAAGATACTTAAAACATGTCAGTGGCACCAAATTCAAACTTCCATATTTAACGAGCTGGTCACAACATTCCACCCGCCTTAAAAGACACTTTTAATTACAAAGGGCACAACTTGGCACACAATCTACTGAGTGAACAACTGGAGGTTTGTACTATTCCAACCCTGACGACACTATCCAGGCTAGGGTAGAGCTCAGTGTTGCAATCATGTCAACAATGTAGGGGCTGAGTCAGGTTGTTCTTCAGCAGAACAAGCTTCCTGGAGCAGAACAAGCTCCCTGGAGCAAAACTATAGTAGCCTGGTGCCACTTATTCCGCTGCTGCAGTGTATGTAGATTCTCAAAGTCACCTCTTCCAAAACATTTAGTGCATGTTAACAATGAGTTGCCAACAACCCATACGACCTGTTGGCACTTAAGTCAAGCCTGGTTCAGGTATCACAGTTAAATGTTCGAATATCAAGAAATGCCCTGGAGTTAGTGGGTTTTAACAGGGTCAAAGAGGACAAAGTTCAGAACAGATTGAACTGGACAAAACGTGATAAAATCTCCTGATATGCCAGGATTTAATTTAATGTAACACAGGAGACACAAATAAGTTTTCATTGCCTTCATACCAGCTTTACACTTCACCAATGTAAGTGCGGCTGGGGTGGTGTAGTGAAAGTTCACTCCGAAAACAAGCAGAATTCGCAACTTCACTCTGATGACTAGAAGACTACATCAGTGTTTGCAATTCATGACTCATTGATGGGAACTAAAGTTATGCAAGTGTGCAACCAGATCCACCTGTAACTTGGATCCTTGAAGATGCACAACATTCAATGGAACACTATCGCTTCTATTTGCAGCAGCATCAAAAACTACTCATAACTTGCTTGTAGAACTCTGAGTCTTTAACACAGCATAGTGTGGAAAATCAAATGAGTTAGGTAAGTTTAGTTCTAAAAGAGGCACTAGTTCCATGTGTCTAAATTTCACAGAACTGTTCCTTCGTCTCAGGCTACACAGGGGTTGGAATGAATGAGTGCATGAGTCACACAGGTCTGAGGTGGGTTCCTCAAATGGTAGAGTAACCACATACCTGACAGTATTATCTTTATTGTGCATATTTGCATACGTCTCTTCACAGAGAACATCTTCTGGAGTAGGTTTTATTTCCTGCAGATCATTTTCCAACTTCCAACAAGGGAGTTACTACCTCATCTAAAGTCATAACTTAAGGATGAAAAAAGACAATATGAGAGAAGGGGCCCATAAGCTTGCCTAATTAGTCCCATAAGAACCCAAACAAAAATGGTGTTTAAAAAACAGGTGAGCTCACTTAATTTACATGCCACCCACAAAAAAAAAAAAAGAGAGAGATAATAGCTCGAAGGAGCACTTTTATGGGTCCATATATTGCAACTATATGGTCAGCTATCTTCAAGCTGGTCAGATGGCACTACTCACAAGAAGGGAGGGTTGACATTTATAGATCTATAGTGATTCTAAAGCCTTCAGTTTGGACGTGGTGCAACCCATATCCTGTTGGTTTGATGTAACAAGTTTGGACCCCTATAGCGACACTGATTTTTGCTTGCATCAGACCATGCACTGGCACGGCTGCCTTCTGTTGGGTCAGACCTAAGTGTTTGATACATGCTTCTGTGGGGAAGCTTGTCCGACTAGCAGAGTCAAGAAGCACTCTGACAGCCTGATATTGGCCCTTCACCTCCACAATGGCAGTAGACCGCAGCACCTAGTGGGCTGAAAAACAACGAAAGGAAATGTCATAGATGCATAATGTAGGTCAGCAAAACTAGTATCTGGAACATAGACATCTGAAGAAATAAGCTCTGGGTTAAGCAGATGAGGATCAGCTAAGGGTACATTTCATTCTTGTGTAGTGTTGTTTGCTAAATGCAGCAACATGTTTTGCTTGCCATTCCATTCTTTGCAGGAATGGGTAGAACGACACTCCTTTGGTGACCAAAGCTCATGCAGTTCAAGCAAAGGTGATGATGTCTGACCCAACAACGCAGTTCCTGAGATGACTTGCTCGTGAACAATTGACAGGCATGCAGAGAATGGGAAGCACTACCAAACTTGCATTGTCTGCTATATGATATACTCACCAAAGAAACAGAGTTGGACCAGTTAGCTGCCCTTCCCTGCCATGCTACTCTAGATTTGACAAGCCTGGGTTTCATACTAGTCGCAACCTCTCAAAACCGGCACTTCATCTCAATGAAAGAGGAAATCTTGAAATTTACGAGACGCTATCTTCAGGCACGGTGGCCACCAAAAATGCATTTCAAATTCATACATTTTTACAGGTTTTCAAGTTCCAAAAAAAAAATTTTTTTCACGGCACACTCTAAACAACATAACAGTAGGCCTACACACACATTTTACCTACACGAGAACGAAATACTTAAAAATTAAAATAACTTGCCTGAATTATGAAATCTTAAAGTTTACAATAAACCAAAGAGGTAAAAGAGGACAGAGAAACCATGCTTTGCTTTATAACAATATGGAAAACAAAAAAAAATTATCAATGTATGTCTCATAGAATTCTTAAAGAGTATAACAGAACAATTTAAAAAAAAAAAAAAAAAAAAAAAAAAAAAAAAAAAAAAAAAAAAAAAAAAAAAAAAAAAAAAAAAAAAAAAAAAAAAAAAAAAAAAAAAAAAAAAAAAAAAAAAAAAAAAAAAAAAAAAAAAAAAAAAAAAAAAAAAAAAAAAAAAAAAAAAAAAAAAAAAAAAAAAAAAAAAAAAAAAAAAAAAAAAAAAAAA
>PNEQ01062374.1:0-17620 GCA_003012365.1 Medauroidea extradentata | reverse complement strand
GAAAAGAAAAGGTAATGATGAAACGTTCGTTGTAACTGCCCTACAACTAAAGACCGCCTCGGGCCAGCGCCCGGCACAAAACTGTTCTACACCACCGCTATCTCCTCGGGCCAGCGCCCGGCCTCAACTCCTCTACCACTCACCTCCGCCTCGGGCCAACGCCCGGCACAAACTGTTCTCTCACGGCAACGGACATGGCAACAAATAGCGCACACGGCGGAGTGATACAACAGTATCCAAAATTCAACAAAACCAGTAAAATTACACTTAAACACATAACAAACGATTCCAAAATTTCCGTTTATAGGTTTTACATCGAAATAAAATTGTTTATCCACACAAATAATATAATTGAGGACAAAAAGTGCGCAACAGTGGAACTACTTTCGCGGCGCAATACCATAAGCAACCCCCTGTGATGGCTGACCTACGTGCGTCAATAACCTACGTCATGGAGAGAATTCCATGAAGCAAGCGATCAACCACAACGTCGGCGCCAGAAATCCTGCAGCCTGGAGAAGCTTGCAACACCTGAAGTTACTCACTTCACCAGGAAAAATTTAATAATATGCTAAAATTGCCAAAACTCAAAAATTGGTCAAAATACAAGAAAAAGTTATATCAACAAAAATAATTAAAATTTTACTGTGGTCAATTTGAAACCAAACAAGCCAGGAAAATAATCAAATAACTTTACTTTAAAACTCCTTGACTATATTTATATTTAAATTTTGAAAAGATGAATTAAAATTAACATGTCCCCAATTACTAGGTTATTGAATTCTGTTGTATCATACCGGACACCTGACAGACTCACCCTGAAGATGGCATATAGCCTGTTAAGAAAGATTTACATAACATAAATTTAAATACAAAAATAAAACCACCTTATAAATATTTAACCAAGATGGGGAAGTGGCTGAACACTTCACAACCCCCCAATTAATATGAAGTTTTTTTGTAACACAAAAACAACTGAAGATTAATTTATACCTACTTCAGCACAAAGACATCTCACCATGACGCAGCATTTCCCAATGTCAATCAGTATGGTAGCCTAACTTAAATATACACAAATCACAATAACTCAAAATTAATCCCTACTCGACCAAACATCTACAATACAGTATTACCACACATTTGAATTTCACAATATTTCTTTACGTAATGCAATAAACAAAGACAAATAATTTCTAGCATAACTTCAAAACTAATTGGTTGCTATAGCACACACTGAAATACCACCAAAGCAAAAAAAACTAGATAGAAACAGTTAGATTATTACATGTAGTGGATAGTCAGATATCCCTGAGCCTGCACTTACACTCCAAAATACATTATTACAAGATTAAAAAGTAAAATTGCAGTTCAGAGAAGCACAATTTGCACTAAAAAAGCTGAAATTGTGAATTTGGATTGAGGATATACAGGATAAACTTACGGACATTCAAAATACAGTTGTGCAAAATGTTATTGAAAAAGGAAGTTAGATTTAGAAAACATAGAAAAGGGTAATGTTTTGTGAAAAAAAAAAGTACAAAAAAAGCAAAAGTGCTTTCAACATGAATTTGATCAAAATGCACAAAACTCACTGATGAGGTTAGTGTACCAAATGTGACAGAAACACAAGCAAATTTGGGGATTTGTTTCTAAGGAAAAATACATTGCCACAGAATATGTGATAAAGTAGGATCTGAGAAAAGGCATGTGCACAGTATTCAAAGCTGCTGATACAAATTTTAAACAATGTAAAAAGGAAGTGTGCACCCAAAGGGTTTAAATAAAAAAAAAAAAAATAGTTCAGTAATTACAATTTTTGTTGGCAGTGGCCACTTTGATTCGTTCATGTTCAGTTTACATATGTAAGCATGATAAAATTTAACTTTTGTAAGGTACATATAATTAAAAAAAAAAGAATAATTTTAAATAACTGAATTGCAGAAATTATAGGATATGACCGCTTTATCTGTCAATATGTTAATAATTTTTTTCTATCTACTCTTGTGAGCTGAAGAATTCATAAGATAATGAATTTTGAAAAAAAAAAAAAAAAAAAAAAAAAAAAAAAAAAAAAAAAAAAAAAAAAAAAAAAAAAAATACATACATGTGACTGTTGTATGTAAGTTACAATTTTCTATCGAAATGTAGATTTACAATAATTGTCATGCTATTTAAAATAAAAGTCAATTCAAAGTTGCTTTTAGACAATTATTAAGTTACCCCATATTATGAACAAAAATTAAATTAAAAAAAGTATTTTTTTTTCGGTTAAAAAGTATGTTTTTAAATACTGATAATTCCATGTTTTTTTTTTCTTTTAAGAAAAGTGAAATTCTCCACTCACTGCCATCTTTCTTCACAAGGCATTCAATCTTCTCCAAGATTACTGCCACCACATTGCAATGGTGATTGTTGTCACCATATTGCAACGGTAAGTGTTCACTGTGTCTCGACTAGAGTGCACGAACGGCACAGTTTTACTATAGTTAAGTTTCAGGAATATATGTTAATGCTACCTATGGCAGTAAATATGGCTATATATTTTGCGCAGCACAAGTATTATAAACAGTGGCACAGATACAAACTATGTAGGCCTATAATGGAATATTAAGACATTGCATTTAACAGAAAATAAAAATGACCTGAAGAAAATTACACTAATAATTACAAAATGTAAATATAATTGTACATACCTTTCACTGTAGACTATATTTCAGTAGAAATAAAAGAAAACATAACTAACTATACATAACTGGAAATATATGTTGCCGACCAGGTTACTAACTAGAAGACTACAGTATATACTTCATACAATTAACAGAGAGGTAATCTGACATTAACATGCTACTATAATAACAAGATATTTTTCTGTTTTAGGTGCATGTGTAGGACCAAATAACAGACCTGTTTGAACTGCGAAGTGGATATTGAAGTTCTAAAAACAGGTGAGTTAAATAAATATTCTGTCAATTTTACACTAAATATTTTGTGTGTAAAGAGGGATTCTCCCTCACTTCTTGGTAGCATGGTCCTAGCTGGATATTGTTAACTGTTAGGAATGTCTGTCTTCAGAGGAGTTTACACAGTAACTTTGTAAAAAAAATTAGTAGATTTTAGTAGTGAACATGTTAACTTAAATGTGTATATATAATCACATCACCTATTCACACCAAGATCATGCACACATTTACAACATGTAAAGCACAGTCTGCAGGGTTATAAATTGATGGTACATGTTTCCAGAAATGAGGAGGAACCACTATACTGTATTATGGCCATGTGATTTGCAACAAAAGTCTTCAGTCTGTAAGGAGTTTTGGCCCAGGTAAGTGTTACAAGTGAGTTAGACCATGCTACCAAAGTGATTGTAAAATATTGGACAAGAAAGGTGTGGCAATAGTGTAGTAGTTTAGATAGCAAATGAGTAGCACATAGCTTGAGTCGAAGAAGCAAAATCTGTATCAACAGAGCTATTCGTCACTTAGGAGGAGGCTAACAATTATATTCCCCATTGTATCCTTAGCTCGTAAATAAACCACAGCTGCATACGATGGCTCAGAAGCATCAGTGAAATGTTGAATACAATTTAGTATTTGTTACTGTGACATGTATTCACATGTTGGTACCACTGTGTTGTGTTCTATGTGTGTGTTGTTCTTTGTAATTATGTGTTGTATTCACTGTTAAGTTATCTTTTTGTTGAGTCATCCTGTGAAGTTTGAAGTAGCTCAGTTAGCTTGGCTGGTATTGCAGGACTCATATACTGCATAAGGGCTGGCTGGTTTACCTGAATAAATAAATGATATCTATAACCGGTTATGGGCCCAGTAATCAGTGTAAACAGTCGTGATTGTCGGTACTAATGAGTTAAGGCACGTGAAAAACTGTGTTTGCATCATGGCAATGTCGGGGCCTATTCAAACATGTATCAAGCCATTTGATGAGACACGTTTTGCTAACTGATAATCCAGAATGAAGTTGCTTCTGGAGAAGAATCGTGTTTTGTATGTACTGGCTGATGATCTACCGGAAGAAGTGGAGGCATTAAATGAGTTTAAGAATGATGATGTGAAGGCATGAAACATAATAGTCAATCAAGGGATCACAGATTATCTACTAACAAAGATTATGGGAAATAGTGTTGCAAAAGAAATAGTGTCCACTCTTTGGACTACGTATGAAAAAGAAAGATATGAAACCCCTCATGAATGTGCAGAAGAATTGGCGTAAAATGGAATGCCAACACAGAAAACCTCTGCAGGAGTTCTTTCAGGAATTCAAAGATGCTTTCATAGCTGTATCAATTGCTGGTGGAAAGGTATATGAATGTGAAATAGTAAACCAGTTACTTGATGCTATGCCTCAAGAATAGTGTTGTGTCTGCTTTGGACATCATGTTCAGTAAGGATAATTTGGTGGTCACTGTGGAAACAGTGAAAAATATTCTACATGCAGAAGAAAAAAGGCATGCAAAAAGTGGTTCTAGTACAGGTGAGACACACAATGTGATTACTTCATACATGTCAAGAGCGAATTGTAATGAGGGTAGTACCAGTCACAGTAGGAACACTTTTGATGGTAAGTGCTTTATTTGTAATCACAGGACACATGAAAAGATTTTGCCCCAAGTTGAAAGATAGTGCTAATGTAGTTAATGAATGTGAATTCACTTTTATAACATCTGCAGAGACTTATGAAGTTGCTACACCAAGTCAGAAACATTTGGAGGACATATCATTTCAACAGTGGGGAAACTTGTCATTTAATAAAGAGCAATAATAAGGATTGACATAGTGTAGATGTGAACATTGACAGTAATGTAGGTATAGCAGGTGAATCTCTGAACGGATTAATACAAGGTAAATTGCATTTTGTTGTTCCTGAAGAGGGCACGGAAGTTAATATTCAAAACATTTTAGCTTGAAAGAACTTAGCATACTATCGGCTATATGTCAGAAAATTTGAAGGCAAGGGGTACAGTGTAGTTTTTCAAAACAGTAGAGTTACAATTATGTTAAAAAATAGATTGGTACTGTCAGGACAGATGTGTGGAAGATTGAATGTTGTCAGTTTGTTCTTCTGCGGTGAGAGTGTGAATATTACTGAGACAAGAACAAATTTTATGTCTGATTTGTGGCATCGTAGATATATTTCACTATATCCTCCACATACTTGTCATATTTGTCTCAAAGCTAAACAAAGTGAGTTGCCCTATCTAAAAGCAATTCAAGAAGATAGAAAGGCAAAGCCTGTTCTGCAAATCTATTTCAACAGATGTGGAAGGTAAAATAAACCCTCCAATGCATGATGGAAATAACTATTTTGTCACATTTATAGATAATGTTACTATTTTTGGTATATTTTTGATTGCAAATAAATGTGAAGTCTTTATAAATATATGATACAGTGAACTATCGATAACTCAGACTAGAAGGTGGAAGAAGCTGTCCGAGTTACGATTTGTCTGTGTTATCGAGGGGCGTCCGAGGAGGAGGGGTAATAAGTCAGTCACAAGAAACATGAAGAAATCGGTACACTATCATTTCTACCAAAAAAAAAAAAAAAAAAAAACACCACTATATTAAATGTAAAAATATTAACTTAAAATTTTTTCTTATGCAAAATCACCCTAAAATTTTTGAACAGATATTTGGAACAAACTATCATCATATATTTAAGTAAATACAGTAAAAAGGATTGAACTAAAAACTATAAAATACTAACCCAGATGGGTGCGCCATCCTCTGGCATGTCTGATACAAAGGATGTGTTGAAGTTGGTGGTGGTGGAGGGGGTGGACTTTCCCAATATCCAGGTTGAAATGACTGTCTGTTTGAAACAGATGATACAGGCACATAATGTGGATGGGAGAAAACAGCAGGATTCAGTGAAGATCCTGAAGCTGAAACTTGAGGACGGTGTGATGGACTAAATGGAGGCCCTTGGCTTCTTGGGTTCAAATGGCCGTAGCTCACTGGTGTTTGGTGACTCATCTGAGATGGCTGCAGCCTACCGGCTGGATTCTGATGGGCCTGTATACCTGGTAACCTGTGTCCAGGGTAACCTTGTACACTACGTTGTACCATTCCAGGGCCTCCCTAGAATTAACATTAAGAGCTGGAATCACTATTACTTCTAAGCCATATGATACAAAAAAATTATTTTTAGTAGTACAGTACAACCCTCGTATTATGTTGCACCTATAATGTTTTCATGGTTATAAAGCAACCTTCATTTGGTCTCTAGCACTGTTTTACAATAGTGAATTGCCCTCTTATAATGCACTCACATTTATTAAGTAGAAATTGTTTAGGTACCTTTAGAAACACTACTGTATCACATATTAATACTTGAAAGGTTCTTGTTGGTAAAATTAATTTCAGCAAAAATTTCTAACTGCAAAATCTCCAAGACAAATAGATGTAAGTGAATTATGTTCTACATCTCCCCATAAACTAATTACAATTTACACACAAATAAATAAATGCAGAAACACAATTTTAAGGTACAAAAGGTGTTCCTCCCTGCAAGCCTTCACAATCCAAAATATTTATACAGACCATTGGTGGTCTTAACCAATCCCCTGCTCCTTTGAATTATGTCTTGAAGTATTATCACATGACTCAAGTAATACTTGATATAACCTATTAAGCTGTTGCTTCTAAAAACAGAAAGAAGAGTGACTGTAACATTTTAAAGTTAAATGACCATACAGATGTGTTACTGATGTGTACTCTGCTTAAATAAAATTTATAATAATAGCAAGTAGTTGAAAACTGTGTTCTAAAAAATACAATAATAAAATAATAATAATAATAATATTTGCAATGAAATCCTTGATTTATCTGCTAGATGCAATTGATAAGAGACTTGCACTGTCACAAGTAACATTGTATTATAAAGGGTTACGTTTCAAATTTATCTAATTCAATGAATTGTCAACGATAACCGTCTGTGTTATCATTATATCCTCAAGCAAACTTAAAAATTAAAATAAATTTATACATTGTAACAAAGTGTCTGATTTTCCTGCAAGAATCAACTGAAAATGAATACACATACCACTGAAAATTGCCAGGTCCTCTGTTCAAATACGCAAAATGTTCTATTCAAAAATTTAATTTTTTGGTAGCAGAGAGAGGCAGTACATTATTATTGTCCATACACATCTGAATACTTAAATACATACACAGCAATTTTATGAAACATGTAATAATTCTGGAGGACAATCTAAAAATGGACTCCTGCAGTTAACAGTTGTACTGTGATTGATGCTTACATAATTATTTTGAGATGATAGTGGACATCAGCAATATCTTTTTTGGGTATTATTTTGCTAGAAAAGATATACATATTAAACTAAAGAAGTGTTTCATTCATTGAAAAAAATTTATACAATACAAGGAATCATTCTGTGACAGGCTCAGCACTTTATTATCACAACAACGAATCCTGGTCCCAACACCAGAAAACGTGCTGCATTGGCTGAAGGAGCTACACAGTCTTATTAATCTTGGTCACGGGGTTTATTCATTAGTTCAAAGTTCACAACAATTTACATTTTGTTGCTGATCAGCACAGCGAACTCACAAAAAACTGATCACTGAAATTATTCTAAAATTTCATTCAACTGGAAGAAAAATGTGGGCACACTCTCCAGGGTGAACCTGCTTTCAGCCATTGTGGCTTGTCCCAAACACAAAAGAAAGAAAAGGCATCTTCAATTATAAACCCCAAAAATAATTCAATGAACAAACGTCCCAAGGACGCGCAATGGCCTCAAAGTCATTATTCCACACTCCCTAACTTCCCTGGCCTTAACGGTAGCCTTCTTCATCGCAACAACCACCACAGTTACTACTCCTCACCCCACAATTGAGCACACAAAAGTCCGTGCACACAGTAGGCGCCGAAGACCGAAAGTAGAAAACGACAGTGTCTATCCGCTATCGTACTCTGAAACAGAATGGCCAACTGACGCTAAAATTCGCTGGTTTTCCCTGCTATTGCACCTATGAGACACTCACCACATTCAGAAGAGGGGGAAAAAAAGTTACTATACTAAAACTAAGTTAAATGTAATGAAAAATTACAATCTATATACTCATAAACCACGTCTGAAACAAAATGCTCTTTTTGAAACAAAACATTGTGTGCAAATAAAAAATTATAGATTCATAATTACACATTTTAAATAAAAATGCAGTTTGCAAAACCCATTTGAATATTAAGATCTCAAAAACACACTGGCTGCAAAGAGATGAACACGTGGGCATTATTACCTGCATACGAGAGTAGCCAGGAGCTACAACATATTGGTGTACAGGTGACCCGACACCCTCCATTTTCTTTCTCTGGACTTCTTCTTGCATTTCAAAAAATTTGGCATCTTGGCGTATAATGTCTCGCGCTGACTGAGCACGTAGGAGAGCTCCCTATAATATATACACAATACAAAACTATTAATTTAAAAAAATAAAAAAACATTAATATTTGTATGATCAAATAATTACATCACAGTTCACACAAGCTGTGTTAAAAAATTATATTGAAAAATATTTTTTTAAAATTTATTACAGTGTATTAATATCTCATCCTGACTGTGCATGCAGGAGAGCTCCCTACAATAAATACAGAATACAAAACTATTAATTTAAAAATTAAAGTTTTTTAATATTTGTTTGACCAAATAATTACATCACAATTCACACAGGCTGTGTTTAAAAAAAATGTGTTAAATAACAGTTTAAATTGATTACAGTGTATTATTACATTTCTTATTAAATGCACCTGTGTATAGAACACACAATTTTTACATGGGGTGGTCTCAAAAATGTTGGTACACCCAACTAAAATGCACAACTGTACCATGACTCTGACACACTGATAGAAATTATGTTAACACTCACACATGATTATTAATGCTATTTTAACCTAAGCCTAATGACACTAACATGCACTCACACTTCGCCCATGACCGTGTTACCATTTATTTTTACATCAGCGTAATGTGTTAGCATGTAAAATTGTTAGGCTGAAGCGTTTATATGCAAACCAACATTTACTTGCATTCCAGTGTGTGTCCAATGTGTATTTTCATGTATAATTGCTTCCTGCAAATTGAGTTAATATTTTAACTGAGTTTGTATACAAGTACAGCAGAGTGTCTCACCAGTTGTTCAAATTCAGAGCAAAGACTGTGTAAAGTGCACTAATCAGCGATCACGGGAAATATGCACAAAAATATAAATTGTACTTATCCCTTATTGCTTGGAAACGTGTATAATATTGATACCAATATTCTCGTGTAATAATTACCATATTTACCCATCTACCACCCACACATATTTTCCTAAAAGCTAACTTGAAATTTTGGGGGGCAAGTCACACCCTGAAATAAAGGTTTTGTTTTTGGATAAATAAGGCTTGGAAAAGTTGGGTTTACTGTACATTCCAGACAGCTGGAAGGATTTCTAATTGTAGAAATATAAGTATCATACCATTTTATATCATATTGAGATGAGTACACAGTAAATACACAACACCAGCATTACTGTCAGCAAAGACAACAACCGCACTTATAGCTTGTAGCGGCTGCCAGCCCGTACAGACATGTCAAACTTACAGCAACATGGACCATACCTAGCGGCGCAAAGACAGTATGCAGCTCTGTTTCACTCCACCAGTACAATGAGTGAGCATTTAACAGGCACTCATAGTGTGGCATGTGGCAGCATGGAGAATTAAGGCAGCCAAAACGAGCTACAGCACAGCTCACTTTTTAGTACGAACTACTTCCGTTAGTGCAGTATACATTGTTGCTGCACAGCATTCATGTGCAGTACAGCGCACCAGTCTTGAGTGTTTCAACATTGCCATTGTATAATATATTCCAACAAGTCAAGCAGCGCTAAGCACAACTGATACTTAAGTACGTCATTTCATTCTAAAAACGTCATCCACATATTTATACTTAATTTAGTTGGTATTTAAAATAACTGAATAGGGTTTTCAAACAAAATATAATAAAATTGAATCTATACAGTAAATCAAACATTTTTCTTGAAAGTAGGCTGAAAATGTTGGGTGCGGGCTTTACATGGGGGCTGGTGATACATGGGTAAATAACGTATAGTGTATAACGGCAACATTTATGTCAATGTAGGTCACTATATTTCTTTATGTAACAAAAGTAAATTTGTGCCATGATAGTAGGCATGTCCACAAACTGTAGTTTTCGCTGGTATATAAGGAGGGCATTTTGCCCAACTAGTCATCAACAGCTCGTCATTCGGGCTAGGTCAGCCAGGCACACATCGTCTTCCTAAAACCATGCTGTTTTCTTGTAAGGAAGCTATGGTTTGTATCCTATCCACACTACCTCTCTCTACCTCGAAAAACACATGGACAGTTTCCTGGTACGGAAGCCATAGTTTCCTTACCAAGTATCCCAACACCCCCACCCTAGCCAGAATGACTCTGTGGGAAAACCCAAGTACTGCGCACTTGTGTTTGGCTTACTATTTAGCATAGAAACCTTTATGATCTTCTAGCCACCATGCCAAAACTTCTTGTCTACATGCACCCATGCAATTGTTTGAAGTGCTGTCATGCAATAGTTTTCATAAATATGCTATTGAAGTTATGGAAATGTGTAAATAATGACTTAGTAAACGCTTGTGCTAGCCCGCAGTGCTAGATTATTAGTGAATTAATGTTATTGGCCCACAACGCCATGTTGTTCAAAAGTCACAGAATATTAAACAGTATCGAAATCAATGAGATTATCACCTACAACTACAACCACTAGCAAGGTCTTGGTTCTAACAACCTGAATTGCCCTGCCAACTTAGTTTTAGTGATCAGAATATATCTTGCTGTAACATATGTCGTATCATGGGCGGGACTTTAGACTTTTAGTTGGGGTGGCAAATAAAAGTAACACCAATCGAGCCTGTAAAGTAAGGGGGGGGGGGGACCGGGAAGTTCCCTCCAGGAAAATTTAGATTTCATGGTGCAAAATTGTGCTATTTATGCAGTTTTCAGCCAAATTATTGTGAAAGGTAGTATAGTCAACTCTATATATCTTGAACTAAAGGGGGGAGAGGCTGTCCGAGTTATGATTTGTCTGTGTTACCAAGGGGCGACAAGTGTGAGGCAGCGCTTCACTCTAAATACACGCCCAAGAGCTACAATAAACAGGGTGGCTGGTCTAGGATATGTGGCAACAGCGCACACAGCATAACACTGGCCATTAATTATTTGTCGCCCACCTTCCTTATCTACAGTCCACAGTTTAATGGTCTCTTGCCACTTTCTGAAAGATTGTGCAGCACAATGCTGGCTGGTCATACATGCATGTGGCCGGTCGGCACTATGCTTTATCTGGTCATGCATAAACAAAACAAATTTGCAGTTCACACATGGGTATGCCGGCGATTATTGCTAGGACCACGACGCAAAATATTATGCAAACATATTTGAACCATTACAATTACTGAACAATTTAATCAAAGTTTTACCATGCTAAACACAAAAAAATGTTTAAAACAATACACTTTAGGTCATAAATTGCAAAATGTGTACGTATATGTAATGTCAGAAAAGCAAAATGATACAAAAAAAACTACCATGCACTATGTACACCAAGTATCATTACCTTGCTGAAAGAAGAGTAGTAAATGTTTATGTTATGAAAGCAAAAGTTGTCATATTAACATTTCTTAAAGTTCTGCTTTGCAACAGTGTTTTAATCTGAGTCGGAATAAACCATAGGGTCTTGACTGTACAAACATGGTGGTGAAAATAAAATGAGGTAATGTCGTTTTGTTAGATCCTTGTGCCGCCTGTGAACATAAAAAAAACTGCCGATCTTCTTCAGGACACATTAATCACGCTGCTTCTTAATAATGATTTCTCGAGCTTTGTGAAAATGCTGATAGAATGGCTGCAAGTCAAAATATGAAGTGGAGTAAACAATACTAATTAACGCATCCAGAGCTTCTCTAGCACTTGAGAGGTTTGATTTTGAAAGCAGCTGTAATGTGTTCTCTTCGTCTGCATCTTGCGCTACTGTAGTAGGCGACAGAACATCTTGTGCTATCTCTTCTTCCATCAGCATCTGGTATCACGCATCCCCTTCGTCCGCATCTAACCACTCGGCATCATCAATGTCTGTGGGGCATGTCTCACTTTCAACCTTCAGTATGAACTGGTAGTCACGAACTTCAAACCCATGAAAATCTGGCTCCAAATCACTGCCAACAAGGTGATCCGGGTTCGATTCCCAGCGGGGTGGTTCCCCGGATTTTCGCATGTGGGAATTGTGCCGGATGTTGCTGCTGGACAAAGGTTTTCTAGGAGATCTCCTGTTTCACCCGCATTTCATTCCGGCGCTGCTCTGTACTCACTTCATGTCACCCCTCACCAGCGCTGAAAACCTAGATGTTAAGCTCTGACCAAAATATCTTACTCACTCACTGCCAAACAAAATTTTTTCCACCCATTCATCAGTGTGGAGGTATGGATTTCACTCCATTTAGATGCCCAATTAAAAATTGCAGATCTAATGCTATAATTTTTGTTGTTCTGTAGTGTTATATTTCTCAGTGTGTAATTATCTTTGTCTTCTGGTTCTTCCAGCTCCACCATCACTTCATCAAGAAATTTTATTTTGTATAATATCTTGGATGCTAAAATAATACCCTGGTCCATGGGTTGAATAAGAGAGGTGGTGTTGGGAGGCAAAGCTAGGCATTTAATTCTCCCATCTCGGCTGCACATCTTCTCCACATCGGGATGGGATGGGGCATTGTCCAACAAAAGCAAAGCCTTGATGTCATCAGGAGCAATTCCTAAAATTTTGATGTGGAATTTATGCACTACCGGTAGAAACTGATTATGAAACCAGTCATCAGTGATTTTGTACTTGAACCAAGTAATTTTTGAGCCTGCGTAATGCACTGGTAGATCGTTCATTACGTCCTACAGTTTACGAGGTCGGAATGTTTTCCTACAACTACAGATTCAAGATGATGGCTACAATCAGCATTGGCACATAGTAAAGCAGACAACCTCTCTCTACTCAGTTTCTGCCCTGGTGCAGTATCCTCGTGCTTAAAAGCCTGTGTATTTTTTGGAAGGGAATGCCAAAAGAGGCCTGCCTCGTCAGCGTAGTAAAGCTGCAAGCGAGTCAAATATTCTTCCTTAATTATAGTGTAAAGTAGTTTCTTGAATGGTTCAACACTTTTGATATCAGCACTAAATGATTCTCCAAATTTTCGTTTATTGATGATGCCATGCAGTAGCCAGAAAGGCCACAACCAACCATCACCAGCATTGAACTGAACGTTCATGTGTTTAGCCAATTTTTCAGCTGCAGCATGCAACTGAACACCACATATTGCAACTCTGCTTGATCTTTATTGATCTTTGAAAGAACTGTGCAATGGGAGTGCATGACTGGATTTATTTACTTGGACATACTCCATTGCGAAATAAATGACTGTTAAAAGGAAACTAAAAATAATAATATGACTCTAAACCACTTACACAGGAAACTGACAAAATTAAAAGAAAAATAAAAGAATCGGCCTTTATTAATAGCAAATAACAATATTTTCAGTCAACAGAGCATTGAATTTAAAAAAAATGTGGATCCCATTCATTAAAAGAGAAACAAACAAATATACAGCACAAAATAAAAACAAACACTCAACACACCACAACCAATCAGAGCCAACACATGTTGCGCGACCAATCAGGAGACAGCTCGTCTCCCATTGGCTGAGCACGATAAGGGGCTTTACCCTATGTAAACCCATGGTTTTTCCAGTCTCCTCATCAGTCGCACTCGTGTTCCTGAACCCTGTGTGTCTACCTGTAGACGGGAACAGATTCCAGTTCCCGAAACGTCGTTTATACTGACTGTTTGGGAAAACTACTGTGTTTTGTTTCGTCTCATCATTTGTGTCGTTTGTTGTCTTTTCTGTTTGTGTCCGACATATTTGTGTTTTATTTAGTCTCATCGTTGTTTTGTTGTATTTCTGTTTGTGGTTTTGTCTCATCTCATCGTTGTGTCAACTTAGCTATTTTTATATTCTTTGTTATTTGTTTTATTTTCTGTTTGTTCATTGTTTTTATCTGACCAGATTCCAGTTTTGGAATTTCTTGTTGTGTATGTATCCTGATGACTAAAGCATACTCTGCTTATTTATGTTTTCTTGTATTATTTTTAGTTTCCTTTTAACAGTCATTTATTTCGCAATGGAGTATGTCCAAGTAAATAAATCCAGTCTTGATCTTTATTGAACGTACAATTTGTGCACAGCCTGCTCCAGATCTGTGTCACTTGGTAACTTCAAGAATTTTCTATCTGAAATAGATTTTTCAACATTACACTGTTATGCAAACGCCTTAAACTTTTCTTTTTATTTTTTGCGTCAGAAACAGTTTGTTTCGCGATTCTGAAGTCGACATACACATTAGCCACAGAAACACCAGACTCTAGCATTTCAATCAGTTTTAATTATTGTGCTACACTCAATAAAACACATTTCCGTTTAGCTGCCATCGTAAACCACAGTTATCTTTTAATTGCTAGCACGGAACTGAAGTGAAAAGTTTACGAAAAAAAAGTGTCAGCCTTCCCTAGCGAATATGGAGGAAAGAAACAAAGGAGTGAGATGGCATGTGCTGGGTTGCCACTTCTAACGTGCGCTTCGACACCAGCACAAAGCTTGCCAGATATTTTACAGCTGTGTTTTTTAATGGCAAGTAAGATTAAATGATAAATTCCTGGTAAATTTGCTGAACCTTTATGCAACAAGAAGCGGCTTATGTGTTGTGCATGCCTTGCAGACATATTCGGAGAACTAAATTATTCTTTTTTGTCTTTGGAACTAAAAGCTATGACTGTCTTTATAGTGAGAGACAAAGTGTCATCATTAAAACTGAAACTACACTTCTGGCTTAAATGTGCAAATAACAAAACATTTGAGTGCTTTACCCAGTTTTGGAGTCAGAACAATTCAGAAATAGAAAAAAAAATTACACAAAATATTTTAGCTCATTTAATGTAATTAACAAAATTGCTATCAGAGTACTTTCCAGATAACAACACGAATATTGACTGGGTGGCAAAACCCATTTGTTAATCGAAGAAAACCTTACACGCTTTCAATTCCAGACTACGAAGAGTTGATTGAAATTCAGTGTACTTTTGCACTGAAAATGAAATTTGAGCATGTACCATTTGATGGATTTGAGGTAGGAATAAAATAAGAGCATTCGTCAGTGACCCAAAAACTTACAATCTTACTGCATGAAAAACCTACACTTGTACTGCTCCCTTTAGTATCCACATATCAATGTGAATCAGGATTTTCAGCCTAGGCTTACACCAAAAACAAATTTAGGAACAGGTTTGATGCTGGCCAGATTTACATATTCAGCTGTCTAACAGAAAACCCAATTTCAAAACAATTTGAGAATGAAAATGAAGCAGACACTCATAACATTAAGTGCAATTTAATCTCATATCACAAAAAAAGTTTCTGGTCATTAAAAAAATTTTTTTAATCCTAATAAAATAAACAACTAGCTGAAGCATTTTGCACTGTATCAATAAAGAAAACTACACATGTTAAACATATTTCTCATATAAATAAAAAAATAAAAAGGAGAAGGGGGCTCCTCAAAAACGGAACAACTTTTGAACGGTTCAATGAGAGAATAAGTTTGGGAACCACTGTTACATATAGTAACTAACAGACCAGTTTTAACTAGCATGGTTATACTGAAATTTTTAATGAACAACCACGGGTTGTGGCAAAATCAGATATAAGACCATTGAAGGCAGGAAATGTAAATTATTCTACAATTTATAAAAACATATTTTAAGTTTAAATGTGAAAATTTCATAAACAAATATAGGCCACTATTTAAAAGTTCTAATATTTGCACACATTTAAAAATCAGTGACTCACTTCAAAGAAATTTGTAGCAAATATGTAGTCAGATTATGAGAGTAAGAATAGGCCATCATATTTCACCAACACTTCATCTGTGACAGAAATTATTTTGGAAGGTATTTACTGTACATTAATGTACAGCTGGAATAAAGATGTTAAAATTGGAGATTAGATTATCACAAACATTAGAGGTTGAAAAATCTTTACTATTCTGTCATTAGCAAGTTATCTATGCCAAGGCGATTGGACTTTGAGTCAAGCAGTGGAAAAGTAGACTAACAGTGCTAGTAGTCTACAGGTAATGAAGTTAACAATTTTCGTCATGTCATTGTTTTCTGTACACTATGGTTTTCTTTGTTTATAATTTGCTTCACATAATACTGTGTATGCACTGATTTTCTTTTAGCAGAATGGATTAAAGTGAAAAGCAAGGTAACTATAGAAAACAATGAACTACTGTACAAAATAATGCAGAAAATGTAGTGCAGATAATAGGCAAACTTAAAAGGTTCTTGAAAATACATTAATTATCAAGGGACATCATAGTTCCAGAGTCTCAGTAAGCCTTGTTTGAAATGAATGGAACACAAGGCACTGAAAAATAAAAACTCATGCCTTCAAATATGATTTGCTGAAATAAGCATGTTGAAATGGAATTCATCAAGGTGCCAAGTGACAAAAAATAAATGTAACACATTTTTCCAATTTCTCTACTTCTTGATAAGACATGCAAACAGCATACATACCAACATTGTTTGTTCTGCAAAATTTAACTGATGCTATACAATGCTTAACAAACTGTCAAATTCTAAAAATAAATAAATATAAGTACTCTGAAACTTTGTTAATTCATATTCAGTGACACACACAAAACCCACACACAAAAACACAAACGTGCATGTACACACACAAAATATCTCTATATATCTATATTTATATATATATATATATATATATATATATATATATATATATATATATATATATATATATATATATCTCTCTCTATATATATATATATATATATATATATATATATATGTGTGTGTGTGTATCTCTCTATCTATATATCTCTATCTATATATCTCTCTATATCTATATATCTCTCTATATCTATGTATCTCTATCTATATCTATCTGTTATGTCGGTAAGTCACCACGCTCGTTCGCATGACTTGTACTCGCGTCCGCCATGTTCCTTCAACTGTCCTTGCCTCGCACTCGTGCCACCTTAACCTACCTAACACTACATCTCCCTTTCTTTACACTCCTTTTCCACACTACCTTACTACCATACCTACATAACCTACTAGCCTAACTTAACACTCCCTACAGTTCCAACCGTTTAGGGGGAATCACTTGTCGCCCGCTTCTTGTCTGAAACCTGTGCTTACTGAGTCCCTGCTCGTGCTGTATCAGTCTCTCTTCGTCAGTGAAGCCCTGGAAGTCACTGCCTCTTGGAGAAGGTGGCTCCGGCGATCCCTGACTTGCTGCTGCCTCGGTGTTCGTTTCTGCCTCCCCTGTTAGAGGACGTTCCCTCCGGAAGCTGTGATGCTCTTTAGTCCCTCCGTCCTCCCGCTCTGCTTGGCACCTTGCTGCTGTTGGCAGCCCTTGTGTTGCCCCGTCTGTCTTTGACTGCTCCTCCTCTT